>CAKALU010044326.1:0-22244 GCA_916700995.1 Hozukius guyotensis | reverse complement strand
TGTCTTGTGAAGTGACGGAGCTGTACAGAGAGTTACGTTGTCTTCTCGTTACCGACCGGGTGCCGGTGTCTCCTCTGCTCTCTCCGGCTGCGGGCGGAGAGAGCAGGGAGACACGCTGCAGAGCCCCGCTGCCTCAGCCTGCACTTAGGCAGGAAAAGCCAACACTAGGATCAGATCTAAATCATGTTCATGGAGAGACCTTCGTCTGGTCAGCTAACAATACTGCCAAGCAGCTGAAATATAGAGTGATATTGTGGTTTTAGCTGACGTGTGTCGCCTCACTGTTTTGAGCGATGCTCGTTCAGGTATATTTAGAGCGAGCAAGCGCGAGCCCGACGCTGACTTTCGTTGATTTCACGGCCACAGGTGTCGCTGTTAAGCATTTCTGAAAGTTACAAATAGTCCCTTTAAGTCTTCTGGCTTTTGTCAGTCTCCAAACTAAAGACATATTCCATAAAACTAAGGTATTTTGAATTCTTTTCACCACACTTACTTTTCTCTTTGTCTCTCACCTATATTCATCCAAGGCCCTGACCAGGTGCCCCTAATAGAGGACTTGGAGCAGATATTCATGAGGTCATGGAGGGAGTCTCACCTCAGCGAGATCAGACAGTACCAGCAGCCTCAAACACCAGCCACCCAAGGGAGGCACTATGGCATCGAGGTGAGACGTCTGAGAAATGTTGAGTTTGAGAAAAAAGAACTAAAGACAGAACATGAAGAATTCAAATAAGCAAATGCATTTCAAGTAAAAATAAGGCTCCAGGCTTTTAGGAGACCTTACTCATTTAAAACTGTACACATTCCCAATTGACCGATCCCAAGTCCTACCCCCCTTAGTTACTGTTGCTAGGTCAGACAAGCTTGACAAAAAACATTTATAACAAACTAATATAACAAAATCAGACGTAATCACCAGAAACTCCTTCACCCGCGAAGTCCAGCGGGGCCTCCAGCGGGGCCTCCAGCGGGGCCTCCAGCGGGGCCTCCAGCGGGGCCTCAGAGAGCTTTGTGCCCAACACCAGCGGCTCCACCTTCGGCCAGAAGCAGAGCCTCGGCTCACTGCTCCGCCGGTCCCCGATGGGAGCCAACACCCACACCCCGCTGCTGGAGACCCTGACCGTATTGCTGGGCCTGCTGGAAGGAAGGGAGGCACGGAAAACCAGAGCCAGGACTGCGGGGAGCAGACTCTCAGACCCTGCTGCTGCAGTAAAATGAGAGATTTTCTAAAGAGACTCTGGTGCTCGGAAACACTACCGCTTTTGTCCGCAGGGACCGCCAAAATCAAAACAAAATGAAGGTTCCTCGTAGTAACTGTGACTATATGCAATGCAATGTGTCTGAAGATTGTGACACCAATGTAATGTGATAATGTGACATAGTAATTTTACCTTTGAACAGACGTAGCATGTCTAAGTATAACAGGAAAAGGGAAAGTTGACAGAGGTTTTGCCAGGTTCCAAACTTGCTCAACTGTTATTGGAGCACAGAGCAAAAAGGGGCGGGACTTATGAATTGTCAATTCCCGCCTTTTAACACCACAGAAAGCGTTGACTCCCTTCACGTCAGGCTGTCCTCTTCATGCAGCATATTACAGAAACAAATACTGATGACAAAAACGAGTAAGTCTGACTAAATAAACAAATTGCTCATCCTTTTCTACTCTGTCTCCAGACCTCATCCATCCTGCCTGGGCTCCCCCAGCATCTCTCCTTACCTCCTCAGAGCCAACAACCCCTGACCCCCAGCCAGCTTCCCTGGCTCGCCCAGCTGGCTGCGTCATCCTGTGGAGAGGGCGTGGTGGTGTTAGGGGAGAAGATTGGATCTTTGGCTCAAGGCCTCCAGCAAACATTCAGCAGGTTAATGGACGGACAGCTTGAAAACACCAACTACGTGGTCATTATTGTCACTGCTCCCGGACAGGAAACGCAGTCCTGTGTGGTGGTCACAGGTGGGAGTTGTGTTTTTATATGCATGTGTATGTGTGAATATTGTTAAGTTGTCCTGAGAATTAAACAGAAAGAATAAAGCAGATTTTAATTCAGTGTATTTGTGTGTGTGTGTGTGTTGCAGGTAAACACCAGTGTCGTGCCTTAGCAGAGAACATGTACTCCCCCACTGAGGGTCTGAAAGAAATCAACCACCAGCTCTCCACCGGTGTCGCCCAGGAACTCATCCACTACTGCAACTCGCTCGGACAAGGTTTGTCTGCCTTTTTTTACATGCACATTTGTGTTTGCAATGCAGGCATATATTAATGTGTGTTTTAGTCATAATTCACCAACATGAGGGGTACCTTTCTGTTTTTCTCAGATGGTGATTTGGATTCCCTGCTGGATAGTGCCACTGTGGACAGCAGCGAACCATCTCCATTATCCAGCAGTCAGGAATCAGCTGAAGAGAGGAGTCTTAAAACCACACACAGTCCCAAAGACACAAGCAGTCCGAAGGATTCACACACACAGTGTTCAAAAGACTCACCCAGCCCTAAACAGAGAGCTTCAAGTCCAAAAGTCACCTGTTCAGGTGAGACACAGACAGGAATTTATTTCCTTGCCTCACCACAGTGTGAAAATGCTCTTTGAAATAGTGCTTGAATGACATGATTAACTGTTCTCTTCAGACAGATGTCATGTACAGGTTATGCCAAGTTTTCCCACCGAACCAGACTAAATAGAAAACAAACCAAAAGTATAAATTTCTCTCTGATTCGGACTCACCAAACGGACTAGGGCTTGTGAAAGCGCCCTTAATACCTTAATACTCCTTGAGTATGATGATATGAATTTCTGTTTGTGTGTGTGTAGAATACTCTGTAGAGTGGCGTGAGGTTCGTCCCATTCAGCTGGCGGTGGCCAGAAAGCTGCTGTCCCATGTCTGTGCCATAGCAGACTCCAGCACACAGAACCTGGATCTTGGCTCCTTCGACAGGGTCAGCTTCCTCATCCTGGTCCCGCCCTCCGAGGTCACATTTCAGCAGACCGTTCTCCACCTCTGGAGCTCTGGTTAGTTACATAGCACAGTTGTTTTTATTCATTCTTGTCTTTAAAAGGAGAGACAAGAAGAAGAATTTTAATTTGTGTGTGTGCCTATGACATGATGTGTTTTTATGTTGACCCTCTTGTCTCTTTGGCTGTGTATCTCAGGTGTGCTTCAGGAGTTTGGGGGTTTAGACCAGGAGTGTGGGTCTCAACGGGAGGCTGAGCGTTATGTGTTCAAGATGGATCAGAGCGCTCAGGCACGAATAGACAGCCTCATCCAGGAAGCACAAAGCAACTCCTACACGCTCTACATCCTGGTCCATGACCATGCCCACTGGGACATTAACAGGTGTGTGTGAGAGAAATGAGAAAGGGATCAGAAGTGGTGCAGAATGATGGTACAACCTGGTACGACAAGAGCTTCAACGAATCAATCAAATGTGTTTTCTCTTCCTCTTTCTCTCATTCAGTGCATCCATCAGTAGCTCAGACAGTGGTTTGGGTCTGGTGGACCAGCTGTTAAACTCCCGTCAGGTTAGAGATGCTCCAAACATCCTAATTCTTCACGTCACCTCCTTCCCCTTCGCTCTGCAGACACAGTATACCCGCATCAGCCCCTACAATGAGATTCACTGGCCCTCAGCATTCAGTAATGTAAGATGTGCGATACACACTCTGTATTTAACATACACTAGTGGGCACATATCGTGAGGTTGAGTCGGAGTTTACACCCATAACATTGTGTGTTTTTTTGTGTGTAGGATGTGGACCTGTATCACGAGAAGATGCGCTACTTTGGTGTGTCAGAGCTTTTAGAGTCGACCCGTTCAGGGAGCAGCCTGCCTCTGATGCGTTATGATTCCTCTTTTGAAAGCATGGTATCTGCCCTGGAAGAAAGGTACACACACATGCTTAATCCACACAAATACTTCACAAGCAAGTTTGAATTACTTACATTTGCCTACACAAAAAATAAAGCAAGAAGCCCTTACAATCTGTCTCTCTCCCAGGTTCCCTAAACTGCACAGTGCTGTGATCCGGACTACAGTTTTGATCCAACACTACTGTGTAGCTCTGATGGCTGCATCCGGCAGAATCGGCAGCTCCCACAATCTCCACAAACACACCTCTGTGGAGACCTTAGAGATTGTACAATCACTGCTCACTGCTGCCCAGCAATGTCACGCCCACCATGGTCACATGGTCCTGCTGCGGATCCCCTCTTTGGCTCTGGCAGCATGGGCCCACCGACGGCTGTCCAGAGTTAGGAGGCAGCTGGGTCTGGAGGAGACTTTTGAAATCATACTGGGGAATCCAAACCAAGCTCTGAATGTTGGACAGAGCTTCACTGATCAGATCAAGGTGGGATAGTCGGTCTAAATATCATGAAATACAGGATATATGATTTTATGGATAGATGATCTTACAAGTAGAGAAATAAAAATAAACTGATTGTACTTGTGTTTGCGCTTGTGTCCTGCAGACATGGCTGAAGATTCAGGATGCTGAGTGGGTTCCTCAGACCTACCTGGAGCTGGAGGCCCTTCCCTGCATCCTGATCCTGTCAGGAGCTGAGCCACTGGGAGAATCACTGCCCAGGTTTTGATCATAACTCCCAGACTTCTGACTTAAAATCTTGACCCTTTGTTCCTAACTCTCCATGTACTGTAGTTCCATCACCAAGTGTTAACGTCATATGAGCGAAAATAGGTTTTATGTGTAGCAACGTTACAATATTCAAGCCCCCACTACCTAATAAAAACGTGTTATACCATTGTTTCTTGCAGGAATGCTACAGAAGCTATAACCTGGAGTTTAAACAGTGAATTCATTCTGCCCACAGGTCATTGAAGTATTGTGATCTTCGAGTGATAAGCTGCTCCTACCTTCAGCGAACCACGCTCGAACAAGAGCTAGGACTGGCTGCTTATCTGGTGAGAGCAGAGTCACGACCGCCACACAACCCTGGACCCGGAAGTGATCTGCTGGAGAGCGACGCTGAGAAACTCAGCAGTACTGACAATGAGGAGGAGGAGGGACAGGAGAACGGTGAGATGAGATGCATATGAACTGTTCTTTGAGATTTTAAAATATGTGAAATGTTCATTTGCTGTTTGAAGGGATATCTCAACTAATTTTTCTTTTTCTGTCTTCCATTTATTTTCAGGGGACTCCCCTCTGTCAAGCAGCCAGCAGCTCCAGTCATGCCCAGACAGCGGGGCTTTAGATCCCTTCCCTGCCCAAAACACCACCTCTCCAAATGTCCCCCAGAAAGGGACCGTGGACACCATACAACCTCCCTCACAACCACAGACTCAACTTCAACCCCAGCCATCGTCTCAGTCTTTTCCGTATCCTCAACCTGCATTACACCAACCTCAAGTGCAGAGTTATTCCCAGGCCCAACCGATCTCCCAGCTGCAGCCACAATCCCAAATTCATCAGCCATTATCTCAAACAAATTCCCAACCTTACACTCAAACGCCTCCTCAGCACCAGTCCATCTCCCAGATGCAAATACCCCACCCTCAACCTCAACCTCAACCGCCTCCTTCTTCCCAGTCTCGTCGCCAACACTCCAAATCCACCTCCTCTGGCTCCTTATCTCCGCGAGCTTCCTCTCCTCACCTGAGCTGCTCCTGGGCGCGGGGAGTGAGTCGCCCGCCTTCGGTGCTCCTCCCTCGTGCCCTCTACCATATTATCACAGCCAGTGACAGCAGCGGGCTTCCACGATGTACTTCATTCTTGCCACACATGTCTGTCGCATGGGCAAGCAGCTTCAGGTAAAACACACCACTACATATAGTATGATATTAGACATATAAAAGCTGACGAACCATTTATCAGCCACTACCCCCATCCCCTGGGACACTAACACAATTTAGAACTTTTATAGACTGTTAGTACAATGCAAAGTTATTAATTGATATATAGTTTTATTTATGTACAGTAAAATACACTATCTATCAATAGATTTTACTCTCATCTCAGCCGATTAGACTGTTATCAGGCCATTAAATAGGCATTATCAGTCGCTATAAGCACCATATATAACAGTCGTATTGGGTGCTCATCTTTATAATTATTTTGGTCATTTACTCATAGAACATCCAGAGTATGCAACTGAAACCTTGTCTCGCTACTGTACCTTTAATGCAATCTTAGCAGTCCAAAAATGTGATAAATAATTGAAATTGTCCTATTCAAATTCAACGCAAGGGTGTAACGATCAAAAATAGTCGATTTGCTTTAATTTAGGCGCACCACCAAAGGGTTAATCTTACTGTTTAAGATGTAGTGGATTGGCTCATCGGCTCAACTGAAAAGTTATTAGGGTTCATTAAGTATCGTATCATAGGAATCAAAGTCTGAACAGTAGGCTTGAGGTGACTTTGCTGAATTAGTAAATCCTGTTTTATTCCACTATAGCCAGAATGAACAGAATGGTGTGTAGTTTTGAAGATATTACACAAGTGTGAACAAAACACAGTTTTGTGCTTCCAGATATTTCACTCAATACGCCCTATCTTATCTATATCTATATCTTTTGTGTGCAGGCCCTTGCTGAGTAAGATGATGACGTGTACAGAGCAGTCACTGTACTATCGCCAGTGGACAGTCCCCCGCTCCTACCACATGGACTGCAGCAATCGCACTGAAGGACGAAGTGACAACTTCCACCCTCGCAGGCTGCTGCTCAGTGGACCCCCACAGGTACTTTCTGTCTTCATTTCTTTCTTTTATTCAAGCTCATGCTATGCTGTATATTTACATACATTTCTCTTTGTTCTTCCCATGGTCAGGTGGGTAAGACAGGAGCGTACCTGCACTTCCTGGGTATTCTGTCTCGGATGCTTATCAGGCTGATGGAGGTGGATATCTACGATGAGGAAGACATCAACTACAGTCAGTATATTTGCAGCAGTAGCCTACATTTCACAGCTACATTATGTAAATTATGGACACTAGGCTTTCTAAACAACTTTATTTTCTATATTTTCTACTGTTTCACCAAAAAAAATTCAGTGTTCTGCTATTATTGCTGCTAAGATCATAAGATGGGATCTAGGATTTTGTCAGAATGAGTCCAGAGTAGATTCTAATCTTCAATATTCATCGTGCTGTAAACTCCTGTGTAATGTGTACACTTGTAAATGTGTTTATTTAGGTGCACAGGCGGAGGGAGTGCTGTACCACCCACACAATGCTTCCTGGCCCAGCCCAGACATTGTGAGGACGATGCCCTTTGACTACACCATCCATGACCCCAAATATGATGACATCAGCTCTGTCTATAGCCCTGGATATAAACCCAGTGCTGAGGGTAATCCCAGTTAGGAAACACACACACTATTCAATAAATCAACACGCAACCAAAACTATATTCTCAGAACATTCATCTTCTTTAGTGTTTGTTGCTTATAAAAACAAATCCTAAAACGTTATCAGCTATTGTCCTAATCTGTCTTTGCCCCTGTTGTCTTTCCAAGGAAACCCTGTACGCCAGGAGGATGTGTACCTACGCAGGCGGACATCTAGGATCAAGCTGTCTAAATACGCGGCGTACAACACATACCACCACTGTGAACAATGTCATCAGTACTTGGGCTTCAACCCCAGATACCAGGTCAGCAGAACACAACAAACACACAACCTGATAACTGACAGGCACACACTGCTTTTTGAAATGTAAATGTCACAGCTGATAATGTTTGTCCTCTCTAATCTTATATATATCAGATGTATGAGTCAACACTGCATGCCTTCACATTCACCCATCTGCTGCTCGGGGAAGAGATCCAGCTCTACTTCATCATCCCAAAGTCTAAAGAGCATTACTTCAGCTTCACCCAACCAGGAGGCCAGCTGGAAAGCATGCGGCTGCCTCTCACCTCCGATTGGGTGAGTCCTTCCTTAGTGAAACCTGAACGACTGAATCTCAAATACTAGCATTTCCTTTTGCTGGATGCCAATGTACAGGGTGAAAAATGATAAAGCAGCAGTGTATGGCCCAGGTTATGCTAGAAAAGAATTAGCTCACAAGTACAGTAGCTGTTCCAAATGGCCACACTCGAAGGCAGGTTGAAAAGCTGGTTGTTATAGAGAGAGGCGAGATTACCGTTTAAATACGGGGTTAATGGAGCACATTTTGAGACAGTGTCCTCTGGAAGGCAGTCGTGATGTTGCACTTGTTTACATGCAAGTAACACAAACAGTTGTAACGAATGAAAAAGGAGAACCAGAGAGAGAACTTCAAACTCAGCTTACTTTCTCAACTCTACACAGATGGCCAATTGCTGCGTGACGTTGGTGTAAATATCGGACACAGCACTAGCAGATCGGTCTAGACACTTCTGATTGAGTCTATATCTTGGGCATCAGTAGTTTATGAGGGTCCGAGTCACCCTGACTGCTAATCTCACAATATAGAGAACAGAAATGATAAAAATAAATAAAAACAAAAATAAAAAATAGATAGAATCACCCATTGAGCCTTCTTAACAATGCAAAAGAACACTGATATTGAAATATTCATTTCCTGTTTAGAAACGTTATCAGATTCTGTGTACACACGTACCACAGCACATTACTATTGCATTTACTGTAAGTAGTGATTTGCATTATGAGCACAGTGCAACATCCTGGAGCTCCACTAGGTGGTGCTGCAGGCTAGACTATGGCTAAAATTGTCCCTTATGGGAAAATGGATGGATGGTTCATCTTTATGTTCATAAAGATGTGTGCACAGCAGATTCCTGTTTGAGAGGATATTTTGAAAATTTAGCAAAGCAAACACACTTAAAAAAGGCCTCTGACCAGCACACCAGCCAGAAAACATATGATCACATCATGTCATCGTTGATATGATGTTATTATGATTTTTCAATTTTGTTTTTTTCTTCCCCAGAGCCCAGACTGCATCAAGAGTCCAATCTTCACCCCAACCACCGGTCGTCATGAGCATGGTCTGTTTAACCTGTACCATGCTATGGATGGAGCCTCACATCTACACATCCTGGTGGTCAAAGAGTACGAGATGGCTGTGTATAAGAAGTACTGGCCCAACCACATCATGCTGGTACTGCCCACTGTCTTCAATGGAGCTGGAATAGGTATGTTACTGGTACTACTGTTAGATATGGAGGGAGGCCTTCATTTCATAGATTTTTAATACAGGCTTTGTTAGAAGTTACACTGACACATACAGTACTGAAAAATCACCCCCTTCATAACTGTTCCCTGCAGGTGCTGCTCACTTCCTGATTAAAGAGCTTTCGTATCACAACTTGGAGCTGGAGCGCAGTCGGCGTTTGGAGGGAGGCGGCCCAGCCGTTGACGTCTGGCCCTTCATCATCCTGGCTGATGACTCCTGTGTTATGTGGAACACAGTGGACCTCGACGCACGCAAGTACATACAAGCACATTATTTACAAAATTAACAAGTGTGTTGGACAAAATAGCTGTTGCTTATATTTGAAGAAGGAATATGGTTATTCATGTCATGAGTCGGTTTTAACATTTGCTTTCTACTGTCTTTAGTGGTCCGGTGGAGCATGCTGTATCACTGAAGCAGATGTTACAGCACATGGAGGCCTGTCCAGACCTGGCCCACTACGGACTATGTGGGATCAGGAAGTGGAGCAGCCGTGGACTCACAGGTCAGGGGTCATGATGTCAGAAACCTTGAAAAGTCATTTTGATAGCTTTTCAGTCTTTGTAAATACCATACAAATTAACTTTAAAATATATTTTCCTCTCAGGGACAAAATATCAATAATATCAATTACATATATTTTAATATAACGAACTACAACCTCCAAAATGACCATAGAGTGTAATCACACAAACACACAAAATACAATCAAATAATAAGCCGCTACTACGTGTGTTCATAAAGTTCCCATGAAACATTCAGGGCACGTTCTACTTGCTGTAGATGCCTCAGATCTCAACTGCAGATACAGATTGTTATGTCTTCCTCTCTTCAGGGTGTACTTGTTTAGCTGAAAGACTTTACACATATTATTGTAAAGCATGATTACTATACTGTATGTCTGGCTCAAAGCTATATCTCAGATCACTCAACAACCCTCCATTAGCCTGAAGCTTCAGATAACCAGCCACACAGAGACTCAAGATAAAAGCTTAGGCTGACAGTGTTGTCTTTTTAAATCATACATTTGAAGGGATTTTAAGTAACTGAATGTTTTTAGCTACTTTATGAATCACTATGAGTAGACATAATGAAGTGGAAACGAAAATAAACTTTTCTGCTGTAAAATAAATTTTGAGTTGCTTTTATTTTGTTATATCCAGGTAATAAACAGAGGGAGCCTTTCTCTAGAGGTCACCTTCATGACTTCCTTCTCCTCAATGTCGACCGGAGCCAGAATGTCCAGTACGACCAGAACCGCTTCACCTGTCACGATGTGGACTTCACCCTGAGGCTCCACAGCGCCGGACTGCTCGTCTGCCGGTTTAACAGCTTCAGCGTCATGAAGAAGCAGATCGCCATCGGAGGATACAGGACGTTTATTATCAAGACCAAGGTAGATGCTGAAGACAACACAATCACATATAACAAAAAAAAAGATTGATTTATTTTTTCCACCCGGACCTGTTCGCGCTGCCAACATTTAAAATTATATTTGGGGCTACACTCAAAACATTTGGGGCTTCAGCCCCACCAAAATGACCTGTCAATGCTGACATAGAAGAGTGTAGGCCAGTTAATTAAAGATATTTTAGTTACAAAGCTTTATCGCAACAAAGGTTATTAAAAAAAGTTTTAAAATTTCTCCAGACGACAGATGTTCCCACCTCAGTGGGGCCGTCGCAGTACATCTGTGCCCCCGACAGCAAGCACCTTTTCTTGGCTACACCAGCTCAGCTCCTCCTGGAGAAATACCTTCAACACACCAGCCAGAAGCTGTTTCCACTCAGCACCAAGAACTACACACACCCTGTGCTGTCTGTGGACTGTTATCTCAACCTGGGACCTGAGGTATACACACATACACACACACACACACACACACACACACACACACACACACGTACACACTTTGTTTGTGGTAAATTATTAACCTCTGAACCACAGTATGGCTTCATATACCCATAAATTCCAACATACAGAGTATAAAAGTCACCCTCTTCTTGCCTCCTGCAGGTGACGGTGTGTTTTGTGAGCTCCAGATCTCACTCTGTCAACATCAGCACCACAGGGCTGCTGTTCAGTGGCCTTCTCCTCTGTTTCGCCGACTCCTTTGTGACTCCTGGCTTCCTCAAGAAGTTCACCTTCCTCAAAGGTACAATGAAAAAATATACCGGTATGTGTGTTACAGATGGCGCATTTGCAATGATGTATTTTTGAGTAACGTACAGAGCCAAGGACCTTTGTTGCATGTCATAACCCTCTCCCCCTATTGTCTGCTAAATAAAGTCAGAACATTTTATGATTTCCCTGTAGGTGCGACTCTGTGTGTCATCAGCGCAGACCGTAGCTCTTTGAGGCAGACGGTGGGCAGGCTGGAGCTGGAGGAGGAGTGGAGGTTCAGGCTCAGCGATGAGTTCCAGACTGCCAACGCCAAGGAGGACCGACCGCTCTTCTTCCTGACTGGAAAACATATATGACTGAAACACATGTATACAGTAGGCTACAAAGAGTCACTGTCAGGATTGAAATCCCGTTAATTGCCAAAAAGAAGAAATGTACTAGAATGCTTTTTATAGCATGATAGTATGCAACATAGTTTCTGAATGGACAATAACGTGTTATGGTCAAGGAAACAAGAGGAAATCATTTAGAAAAATATATCTTTTATGTGGCCTTTATTGAGTCATGGTCATCCTGTGAGTTAGTAAAAGATTGTTCAGGAAACATTAAAGGTACAGTGTGTAGTATTTGGCGGCATCTAGTGGTGTGGTTGCAGAAACTGCGGTAACGTGAGCCGCAGAGTGCAAAACCGTGGTCATCCATACCATAATAACACTATTTTAGCAGCAACAAAAGTCAGATTGCGGCTGGCGGTACCACGATTTTGCACTCTGCGGCTCACGTTACAGCAGTTTAAAAAGCGTGTCGGAGAACTACAGTGGCCTTCAGGTATCGTAAAAATGCTTAAGGCTCTCTCTAGAGCCAGTGGTTGGTTTGTCTGTTCTGGGCTACTTTAGAAACATGGCGGAGCAACATGGTGGACTCCGTGAAGAGGACCTGCTCCCTATGTAGATATGAAAGGCTCATTCTAAGCTAACGAAAACACAGCGATTCTTAGTTTCAGGTGATTATACACTAATGAAAACATAGTTATGAATATTCTATTCTATTATTTATATCCCCCGAAATGTTACACACTGTTCCTTTAAGGATTTTTCAGGAAGGTTTTTCTGGTAATGAAATGGTGTTTACATGTAGTGTTGTTGCACCACTCCATAAATCTCTATCACAGTAATCTTTTTGATCCACGAGAATTTGCTTTCCTATTATAAAAAATACACATTATCTAAAAAACAAACATTGTACAGGACCATGGTGATAAAAATGATTCATCTTGTAAAAACGCCTCTTGATAGGTTCACACTGTGTCTTGATTGTATTTTTGAAAGAGGAGGAAGACACTCACTAGACTCAGTAATTACAGGCACTGCTTTTGTATTTCTTCATTATGTATTTGCAGGTTTAGCTGCGTTCAAGTTTGTATTGCAATATCACAGTGTTCTGCACACTTCTTTGCAGGTGCACACAATATGAGAGGCTTTTAAAAAATGGTAGACACAATCATTTGTGTGCAATGGTAGCCGATTTTTGGCAACAAACTTTTTTATTGGGCGATTTTTGTTGAGTTTTGTTTTGCATGTCTGTTTTTACATATGAAATATTTTGAATATATTTTGTCAGATTTGCATTTTGTAAAAAGAGTACTTATTCACTGTGTGTACAAGATATGGTTTTGTGTTTGGATGTAGAACATTTGTTATGCTTTATGCTACATAGACTGTGTGAGGATTTTATTTGTAACTGACGAAACACAAATCCGCTGTGTTGGAAGCATTTTACAATGTACAGTTATGTTTGCTTTAATTGTATAAATGTACAGACATTTTACATTTCTGTTGTGTGTGTGTGTGTTTGTACAGTATGTCCCCTTGTATCTGTCAAAGTGTGTGTGTGGAGACGGTGACGTGAGACAGCCACCTGAAGCAGCAGTAGAGTCCAGCAGCTCCGGACCCTCTCAGATTTCCTCTAAGTACTCCCCATTCCCAGAACAACAATTGCTGATAAATTTAGTGTAAAACGCTCGCTGCATGTTGCAAAAGCATCACCTACTCAGATTTAGGAGTCTAGGGACTCATCCAGAACCACCCAGAAGAGCTTTCGTACCATCTTGGAGAGATTAAATCAGAATTGGGAGAGTAGGATCTTCAAACAGTAGCATCTGTCAAGACATGGAGCCATGACCCATGTGGAAGAGCGATACTTCAGCAGTGAGGATGATAGCCCCAACAACAGCTGGTCCTGGGTAACAATACTAAAACTATAATATACAGTTTTGTATTTAAATCAGTAAGGATTAATTGTTTTAATCAATAACTACAATGAAATGTTAAAATGTGTTAAGTTAAGAATACATTTGTAAGAGTGCATCAATGGTAGGCTTTGATTTCAAAGCAATTATGTTGTCTTTTTTTCATTTTTATTGCCTTTACCAATCCATATTTTGCTATAGACATAACTATCCTATTACTTATACACTCATAAAAGGTCTCTGAACGCCATTACTCTACCTGTATTTCTACTAAGTGTAGAAACAGCAACAACTAAGACTGCAAATAGCCAGCTACAGGGAAGTAGGCCTGGATTGCCCATAAGGCAGCAGTGTATGGTGGAAAATACTGAGCTAAATAACAGCTATATAGAAAGGTGGAAGCATTTCTAAGGGAAATGGTTGAATGCCTTCATATGGAGATGAGAATACTTCCAAAAATTACACTGAAACACCAACTTCTTACTGAGAATAATCTGTAATAGTGAGACTTGAAGGCCTGTGTGAAGAGGAAGAGATGGATGTGAGGAGGGACCACCTGACGGGTCGGAGGGTCCTCAGTTGCTTTCTTAGAAAACTAGGCTGTGTCCTTAACAACACTGATCAAATAACCAACTCATTCTGTACGTGTGTGTTTGCGTATTTGTGGGAGAAAGTGTATGTCTTTGTTTGCGTCCTTCTGCTGTACTTATAGTTCTCAGTGTGTGTGTGCTGGTTCATAGAGTAGGTGAGCTTTTGTATGTGCAGTATAACCATGTGCTAGATCAACAGCTCATATCTCCCCGCAGGACCTCAAGCCCACATGAGTACTTATAAAGGCACATTACAACACAGCCAGCCAAGCTATTATATAACAGTCCCACCATGCAGAGGCCTGTGAGTGGCTCTGTGGGCTCAGGCAGCACCTCCACATTCCCTCCACGTCCTTTAGATAATATCTGCCTGAAGTTCACCTTTAACTGAAGTTAACAGCCTCTGTCAAGATATATAAAATATTCATTTATATCAAATTTTTTGAGGCGGAGAGACTGTATTGTGTGTCACGTTTACTTTAGATTCCTCATGTCCATTTTGCTACATTTTTTATAATAAATGCAAACCATCCCTTCGTGGTGTCAGGCAGTGCATCAATGTGCTTCATGCTCTAATTAGAATGATGCACGTACAGTACACATTTAATTTAGAAAGCTATATTGTTCACAGCCTCTGGTTGAATGCAAGGCTTCCATGAAACTTCACCACCGCCTGTTGTATATTGCTAAAGTCAAGATAACACAATGTCTATATGCTCTGCATAGACAACATGATGACTTTTTTATGACGTAAATAACCCTTGGAATCTAACAACTACTACACATTATATAAGAGGATATGTTACTTCAGTTTGTCAGCCGGTGGCCACGCAGACAGCATGTGCTTTTCCGTTTATAGGTGAAGAATTGGGAAGAAATGTCCTTCTATGGGGTCAATTTATAGCACTGAATGAGACAGTCATGTTTCTCTTTTACTAATAAATCATAAGGCAGATGGTTGTTCCAGCATTGATTGGTGGCAGTGGTAAGAAAGCTTTACGCAGCCATGTCTGGCCTTGGAAACCAAGATAATTAGATGTTTCTTAAGACCTGAGGAATGCCTGTTAGGACTCCACGTTGGGGGCGGGTTCAATAGTTTAGTTGTGATGTGTGGCACAGGCAGCCCTCTGATTGGCTCATGCAGCCCATCCCCCTGAAAAACACCCCCGTCTCCGTGGTGATGAAAAGAAGGCATTCTTGACATCAGAGAGAGTTCCTGGGAGAGATCAGGCTATCTCTGTCACGTCAAACCACCTCCTTCCTTCCTCTCTCTCCCTCTCACGTGTCTGACAGGAGGTGACACTGTAGGGCGGTGGCTGGAGCGATAGAGGACAAAAACACACACGCATATCTTAACAGACACAAACACATGCGTATACATGCACACACAGACACTACAGTTCATGCATGCAGGGAGCAAACAAAGCACATGGCCACACATGAGCTCTAATGAATGAAATTCCTGAAATGACACAAAAATCAAGTGTATGTCAGTGTTTACAGTCTCATCTCCTTCACACTTAAGTATGCTTCTGTTTGATTCAATTATACCCCTGCTGAATTCAAAGACATGCAGCCAATGTGATGCACTAAAAAGTACATGAGGTTAAACCCAGATAGGAACTAAATATCTCATTGACCAGCCGTCAAAAATGTTTTGTGCAGCACACTGCATATACTTCTTTTAAAGGATCTCGGGGGATTTATTAGCTGAAATGAAATGTAATGTAAAATTGCACTCAGCGGCTCACGTTACTGCAGTCTTGGAAAGGGAAGAGTGAGCGGAGGGGTACTCAGTTGATTGCGAACTGCAATCACACCACTATATGTCGCCAAATCCTGCACACTGTCCCTTTTAAAGGAATAATTGACATTGGGAAATACTGCATTGACGCTTTCTTTCCAAGAATTACATGAGAAGATTGAGATCACTTTCTGCATGTGAACTATGTAGCTGTAACATGTTAATAAGTGAGCTTTAACGGTGTTGGTAGATGGATTTTGTTACCATTGGAAAGAGCCAGGGCAAGCTTTTTCCGTCTGTTTCCAGTGTTTATGCTAAGCTAAGCTAGCCGTATTTACCATACCAACAATACAGCCTAGTAGTATCCATCTCCTTATCTAACTCTTAATCTATTTCTCAAAATGTTGAACAGATTTTAGGGTCATGTCTAGAAGTAAGGTGACACGCAAATTGCAAAACTCTCGCGAGATGGTTAAGGTTAGGCATTGACCTTGAATAGTTAAGGGGCAGTGAGTTTTTGCAAGTTTTTGCAATTTTTTGCAATTTTTGGCACCTTCTAGACACAATCAGATTTTTGGATGGATAAAATATAGCACAAAAGAAAAGCAGATAAATACAATTTGATATAAAATATTATTTTGCTAATCCATTTATAAATCCATTTATTGCGTTATCCATGATAGACTTGTATGACTTTGAATATAGATATGACAGAAAAATATAATTTCTGCACCAAAGCCTTAGTAAATCCACCTGCTGCATAATGGAGTAATTGACATTGGGAAATACTGCATTGTCGCTTTCTTTCCAAGAATTACATGAGAAGATTGAGATCACTTTCAATGGAGTAAATAAACCAGTTCTTCTGTCACACCTCTACAATTTTGTCTCTCAGTCACACATCCACGCAAACATTAACATTCTGCAAATTCTCTCTCTCTCGCCTACTCTCCTATCTCCATATTCAGTCTCTGTGTGTGTCCCCCTCTCCCCCTCTAGTCCCTCTGGCTACTTGTTGCTCCCTGATGAATGACTCAGTTCTTAGAAAACCCAACACGTGTTTCCTTGTTCCCTCTCCGGCTGCCTGGTGCTGATTGTGTGAGAGTGTGTGTGTGTGTGTGTGTGTGTGTCCATCAGCGACCCTGACAAAGTGAATAGTCACATGTTCAACAGTTACACGGTGTGTAATTATTGATTGACAGCAGAAATTGATCCAGAGAGTCATGAACTGTATTACATGTTGTGACCCATTCTCTCACATTCCTCGAAAGATGTTCCGCCTACTTCTCCTTTAGTGCTCACATGTTGAGAAAGTTATTCTGCACTGTGTGTGTGTGTGTGTGTGTGTGTGTGTGTGTGTGTGTCGTATTACGTTATCATGTTGTGAGTGTACTGTAACTGGTGGGGCTGGTTCTCAGAATCATTGAGCAACAACAAGCCAGCCAGGGGAGGCAGACTTTTGTTTGTTTCTCTAAAGTTGGAACTCTGTGTCCAGATTCAACTCGGAGGTCAGAGAATAACACTTTACATAATCTTCTTATAATCTGATTACAGAACGTATAATAACATTAAGTCATAAAGGACACTAGAAATTGTATAATTTGATGTAATTTTCTGCCAATCTCTAGTGGAACTCGGTTGTGTTTGTTTGTGCAGCAGCAATCTTTCTATCTTTAACTTTGTTGTTATCCTGAAGGAATTTTGGTTTTCAGCCATGCATTAAACCTATAAATACGCTGATGACAGGATATCCTGCACACTATACTCAGGAGCTTAATCTGTTTTTGCAGCACCATAGATGTGAGTGAACATTTGCATATTTATTTGAGCAGATCTAAGCATGTCTGGATGTGCATAGAACTGATGCCATTAGTTATTTTGCTCTGGTTTATCTGATTGATATCCTGTCATCATCATACTCGGTTGCACTCTGCAAAGGAAAGAGACAGACGCAGAGAGAGAAGTTGATTAGCACAGACATATGTTTTCATGACGTCTTTTTGTTTACCATTACAGTGCCTGTATCTCTGCCAGTCTGCAGCCTCCTTCTATTTCTGTAAAGGGCATATTTAAATATATATATGCACATATGTCAGGAGCACTCTAGCAAATACTATGTATATTCTTCTCAGGCCTCTCTCTGTCTCTAACCCATATTTTTGTTTTTTTTATTTATTGAGGCTCAACAATTACATATATGTCCAATTCCGAATATTTTTTCATAGTTTTGAACAACCTTAACAATACACAACACAAAAACTTACAACTTTACAAACATGATACACAAAATAAAAATAAAAAAAATAAATAAAACACACACACTCACAGAAACAGCACCAGGCTGACAGCATTACATTAACATTAATAGGGTATGCTGTAGTCCGTTCCAATGGTGTTAATTAGGTAGAACAAAATCTAGTCCAGGTGAGTCCACCGTGTCCAAGACTGGTTGCCATAACGTAACAAATCAATCGACATTGTCATTAAGGGTGTAGGTCAGCTTTTCCAGAGGGAGTATTCTCAATACCTCCTTATACCGATCATCCAGTGCAGGGATGTCATCAGAGATCCAGAATTTGAGAGTCTTCCTTGATATTTCTAGGATTATTCCAACCAATTTAGCATTGTGGTTGTTCCTTGCACTGTCCACTTTAGCTGCCAAAATCGAACCCATATTATTTTAATCTGTCAGCATAACGAAGCAACTACATTACAGGCTATGTACTGTACATAGATTACACTTCTTATTAATTGCTAGATGTCAACATGTGTTAAAAAAAGACTGATATTTTCCTCTCTTAGGAATAGTTTGAGCTTTCTTGCCGAGAGTTAGATGAGAAGATTGATACCACTATTAGGAGTGTGATATCAATCTTCTCATCTAATGGCCTCAGCAAGAAAGCAAATGAGTGTATTTCCCAAAATGTGCCAAACTGGAATCTCCTGAAAGAATACATTATTCCACAAAGATAGAGTAAAGTGTTGCAGTTGTAGAGTTGTGGTAATTAGGGTTTCTACATCAGAACAGTTCAATAAGTATAACTTGCATATGCTATATTTAGTTTAAAAAACAGCGTGAGCTTTACATTCTTAATTTGCTAAAGTGACGTCTGCTATTTGAGAATCAAAACATACTAAGAATAATGACCAATAACCTGGTCTGGCCTCGATGAGTCACTCAGGGCAGGTGGGTAGATTTACATTTTGGAAACTGAGACACGTCAGTACGTTGCTCAACTACAGATGCCTTAAAGTCTTCTGAATGTCACTGCTATTCTTGTCTCCTCTGCTCCACACACTACACTTGTATTTCTTTAGAATAAGGACAAGGACACTGTTTACTGTTGCTCTTCTCTCAATTATACATATGATGATAGGAGGTTGCCCAGACATTTACTGTTCTGCATGTGCTTTTTAAGATTTAGCCAACTCTGTGGAATCTAAGATTGTTATTATTGTCTTATAGACAAGTTTTGGTAACTGGGCTTTCACAGGTTGTGTACTATTCTGCTCATAGTTAAATAATGGAAATGATAGAGAATGTATCTATTTATAGCATTAACATTAAGAGGAATGTAATGCTGTAATCACACTTAAGCATCAAAGCAGTAAACTTGTCATCCATATGGAAGATTTTACTAACCTCATTTAACCTCATGCCTTTAATTTATTGTACTGTATAACAACTAAGCACTTGGATTGATGTCCAGAAAAAAACAAGCTGAAAAATTGGAATGATATAATGATATCTTTTTTATCAAATATAACAAAAAAATATTTTAACAGCACTACCAACCCTACCTTTAATGGTCCAAGTCTGCAGGTGTAAATGTTAATACGTTGTTGATAAGTGAATTTTGGTCCAAATGCCCTGCAGCTCTTTTCCAGAAGGTCAGAGGTCAAATAGTCCATTAGAGGGGTTTTCCTGATTAGTTAAAACTTAAACAACAATTCAAGTGTCATACTGGGTGAAGCAAAGCAGACAAGGCAATGTCAATTTATTTATATACAGTAGTATATTTCATATTCAAAGGCAACCAAAAGTGCTTTACAGATTACACAATAAACAAATCATAAAAAAAAAAAAAAAAGCAAGCAAGCAAAAGCACACAGAATAAGAACAATAAAACAAACTAACAAATAAAGTTGATTAACAAGAAAATTAATTAAAAGCAATGGTAAACAGGTAGGTCTTTAGCTTGGATTTGAATATAGTCAACATTGTCTAAAGTTTTAGCTCTAGCTAGTCTTAGTGAGGATAAACACAGCCACAACATGGCAACCCAATAGTAGTTCTTTAAAAGGGCTTATAAGCGATGTAACAGGTATCAGTATGATTTATTATTAGGGCTGACAAAGTTAAGGCGATAATAATGCGTTAACTCAAATGCGCTTTAACGCCACTAATTTCTTTATCGCAGTCGATCTCTCGGACATTGTAGCGGGGTCACATGAAACTAGAAAAACCTGAGGAATCCATTGGTACCAACCATGTCATACCAGCTTGTCACGAAGGAGGTTAAATAACGCTCCAAACTTGACCTCTGACCTCAAGATATGTGAATGAAAATGGGTTCTATGGGTACCCACGAGTCTCCCCTTTACTGACATGTCCACTTTATGATAATCACATGCAGTTTCGGGCAAGTCATATTCAAGTCAGAAAACTGACACACTGACAGCTGTTGTTGTCTGTTGGGCTTGAGTTTGCCATGTTATGATTTGAGCATATTTTTTATGCTAAATGCAGTACCTGTGAGGGTTTCAAGGGACAATAGTTGTCATTGATTTCCAATAATAAATCTACACATACATTTGCATAAAGCAGCATATTTGCTCACTCCCATGTTGATAAGAGTATTAAATACTTGACAAATCTCCCTTTAAGGTACATTTTGAACAGATAAACAATGTGCGATTAATTTGTGATTCATCGCGATGAATCATGGACAATCATGTGATTAATCGTGATTAAATATTTTAATCAAGTGACAGCCCTATTTATTATCCATAAATATAGCCATTAATTATAACCTATAAATAATTTCTTAAACCTTATTAGACAGTAGTAGCCTGACTTAAACCTGCAGTAGGCAGACTGTTTTTGGCATCATTGGGCAAAAATGACATAATAACCTTTTAGCATATTGTAATTCACGTCTAGAGGTAACAAGACTTCTGCACTTCCTCACGGCTCTGTTTTCAGGCTTTAAAAAATCTAGACATGTCACAGGTAATTTCAGAGAGAGAGAGCGCTCCTATTGGCTGTGCTGCGGCTGCTTGGTATTTCCTCAACTGATTTCAACGTGGCTGCCGGGTCACAAACTTTCTCATTTTACAGCTAAACAGTTCACTACAAGATGTTTCTGAAAACATTTGAGGTGAGAAACAGTCATTAAAGTAACAGAATATTGATTCATATTTGATCAGCGCTGCCTAGTTTGACCATTTGATCAGAGTTTGTGAGTGATTGACAGCTGCTCAGAGAGGGCAAGGCACCAGCTCGGCTCTGATTGGTTGTTTTCCTCCAGTTTGTGAAATCTTGCAGATGCCACTAGGAGCACCGGAGGACACAGAGGCACATGATTTTTTTTTCAGATTACCTGTCTCATGCACTACTATCAGGATATAGTGATAATTTTATAAAAATAACTTCTTTTTTTTAATCATATTTGCTCCATTTCTACCCACTGCAGCCTTAAAAAATAAAAATACAACCTGACCTGAAAACGTTTAATGAAAAGGTGAAACACTGGCTGAAACTAAACCAAACCTGTGATCACTGATTATTGATTGGGAACATACAGTACATAAGTAAATTGATTACAATGTACAATGTTGTATTATATGATTTTATGTAAGATGTGCTATTCTGTATTTTTTTTAAATTGATTTTCTTTTTCTTAAAAGCCTAACCAGGGACAAGGTCTGCAAATTAGCTATGGCTAGAAGTCCTATATACCTTGCATCGGTTGCACTTTAATTAAGTGTAACAATGCCTACACTGTAAACAATTGCTGTTAATTTACAGCAGGATTTCAACAGTATTAACCTGCTATTGCTAAAAACAGTGCTTTACTGTTAATACAAAAGAAAACCTGTTAAATTACGCTCATAGGCCGTTTTTTAACTGAACTATAATGCATTCTTAAAAAACAGCACTTTACTGCTGATCAACTGTCTAAAGTATCATCAGTAACAGTTTCATGCAGTATTTTTTCAATTCTGGGACCTGATCTGCACATGTGAGGCTTGTACATTGTACATGATTGTAAAATCAGTGAATTAGCTTTATTGTTCTTCACTCACATGTTGTTATGGTTTGCATTCTGTGCTTGTAGCCAGCTATAGACAGACATTTTGGGAAAAGTGTCAACAAGTCTATTATAGCCTTTTTCCTAAC
>CAKALU010044325.1:0-107157 GCA_916700995.1 Hozukius guyotensis | reverse complement strand
AATAGCTATTACTTCATTCATTCATGATTCAGATATTATGTTCATATGAAACAATTTCTTGTAATTTCTTTTTAGAGCAATATAAGAAAGTCTAAGAGTTTTCTTAGCTCTTTTTTTTAAAGGAACAGTGTGTAGGATCTGGCGTTATCTAGCGGTGAGGTTGCAGATTACAACTTATCCCGTGTGCCAAGCGTGTAGAACAACTACGGTTGCCGACAACTACGGTGACCTCTCTAGAGCCAGTTAGAGCCAAGAGTAGAGTGCGTAGAGTGTGTGTGTATGTGGGAAGTGAGAGGTGAAGCAAGAGAGAGAGAGAGCGGTGGCAATGGGAGCAAGTAACGTTATTGACTCCGGCCCAAGCTGGAAAAGAGTTTGGTTTGTCCGTTCTGGGCTACTCTAGGAACATGGCAGACTCTGTGAAGAGGACCTGCTCCCTATGTAGATATAAACGGCTCATTTAAGGTAACGAAAAGACAATGACTCGTATTTTCAGGTGACTGTACATTAAAACAAAAACATACTTATTAATATTATATTGCATTTCTGCTAACAAACACAAGGCTTTCATCCAGGAGACAGCTGTTCGTGTCCCGTGCGTTAAGTTTCACTTTCACGTTACAATCAGCTGTTCATTCGTGTCCTATGTTCCAATGCGTTCTCATCCCAACTCGTCATATACTGACGCTTTGTCAGACCCCAACAGTATCACTTTTCGGTCGCAACAAACACGTGCTTAATGTTGTGGATTAAACGATAACACTTGCTTAGGTTCAGGCAATGAAACCACTTTAGTTAGGTTTAGGATAAAAAACATGGTTGGGCTTAAAACTACTATGTTTGTACAGTGAAACTGTACAAACATGATGTTGTGTACACGGGACACGAACAGCGGTCTCTTGGGTGAAAGCTTTGTGTTTGTTGGACCCACCCGGCCGCCCGGTGTGTGTCTTTTCGCTCTTAAAGCTATGTTACCACACTCCCAGCACAATTTCCCCGAGTGTTTAATATCTCCGTGGATGGGTATCATACCGACGTTGAAGGGTGCCTTGTGCATTGGTATCTAACGCCGACGGCTGTGACAATGCGTCAGATGTGGGTGGCAACTCAGAGGTCTGGAATAATTCCATAAGCTGTTTGAGGGCTCAAGCTGTGCTAACAGAACCAGGGTTACAGCACATAACCTTTGTTTCTTCATGTTCCTTTTGGGTAGATCCCAACGTGCAGCTCAATTTGAATAATATCGCAATTTGAAATAGTGCCATGATGAATATTATCTTTTACTTTTTATGTCCATATTTGTCATTTTATGTCAGTATTGCTTCAGTTGAGGCTCCGCTGTGTAAATTGTTTGTATTTGTGTCAAACATTGAATGAGATAATTTTGGGGTCAAGGTTTAAGAACTTAATTGGGCTGCTGGACTGTGAATCATTTATTCTCACTGTATCACACTGACTCACATCACACGGCGCAGTGTGAAGTGATGAAGGGGCTCGAGAATTAACACAGCGCCTGAGCTTTCACTCCATTGAAATAATGATGTTTGAATCCAAAAGCAAATCAGCTCATCGTTGCAGTACTCACATAACAGATGATAATTATGTTTTTGATGAACACAGACAACTGTTCCACTAAAATTTCCTCATGCTACCGCAGCTATCAATTTTAAACACACACACACACACGCACACACACAGCCAAACTCCCAGACACATTTACTGTCTCAATATTTACCTAAGGCTGTCTAAAGTACTCAAGCTCGCAACTAGCACCGCTGAGACTGAAGGAGAAAGCAGGTGCTTCGGGGGCACAGCAGCCTTCTAATGGAACTGCCAGTTGAAGGGCCCTTTAGCCAAATCACTGTTTTATTAAGTGCAAATGTCAACAAAGGTCTTGAAGCTACGGCCACCACAACAAACTTGAAATTCAAAGGACCAAAAATACCCACAAACCTACCTGCCGGGTGACGGGGTTCAAATGATCAACTCTCAGGTCAGCCTGCAAAAGAAGATCATAAGATGAATACACCACGCAGACAGCAAAGTGCCTCAAGATGCAGCTGTGGGAGGCTGGGATGCAACAGGTCAATGTTACTTTGCAACAGGAGCTGTGCCTGTAAAAGATTGTATCGTGGTGCAGAAAAATAAGTCAGACACTGATACTTACATCCCGGATATTATCAGGATGCAGACAACAGGGGGAAAACAGAAATGATGAGAAATGACATAATGATGAATTACACACCGAAGTGAAATTAGAGGTCTGACACCGGTAATTCAGATGATGAACTGATTATTGCTGGTCGCTTTTCTTTTTTTTTTTTTCCATTACTGGTGATCAGACAAATCCAGCAGAGAGTGGTGAATGCAGCAGGCAGCAGAGAAACCAAAGTGGGTTAATCCTCCACTGCTGAAGTGACTCAGTCAGTGCAGGAATGACCGAGTGGCGGGGATGTTGAGGAGTCTAGTACATGCCTGCGCACATGGATAATGTTAAAATCATGCAAGCAGAGAGATGAATAGCCTTTTTTTGTGTGTGTTCCAAGTAAACATCATGTCCTGATCAAAACATGGATAGCAGGCATAGCTGGGACATTAGTTTGCATGTAAATGTAAAACATGCAGATGAATAAGATAAAGATTAATTGCATGTATTAATCATGTTGCATCCTGTAGACTGCATGATAAAATGCTTTTAGTTTATGAAGCATAAAAAATTGTTTTTGGTTTGGATGACCGTACAGGAAAAGGGACAAAAAAAAAATCATATTCGGACTACTTTGCATAAACAGCGTGGGTCCTACTCACTCAGACAGCTTTCTGCAGTATAAAGAGAGCAAAGACACCTGTATTCAAGTTTACATGCTGAGGCAGACTATGTGGAGGGGGGGGAAAAACACAGCACAAAATGACCCATTCATCACTGACTTGACACCTGCAGAGTAAAGAGATCAGTCTCCTGTCACCGCACAGCACGAGGATACTGTAGATAACCTCAAGCCTCCAGGAGACACAGTCACAGCCGCCGTAGTCTGAACTGCAGGTCACATGATGCCAGTCAGAAAAAGACACTACTGCTCATGGGTTATAGTCACACAAGTAGGATATATGTATTTTTCTTTCTTGTACCTAAATGCTGGCCCACACTAAACGATTTTTCAAATCTTAAAAGATTTTGCAAATGTGAGAGACCCCACACATAATGACATGTTATGTGAAATTTAACAGTTTTGTTCCTATAGTGTGTGGTGAGCAACGATTTGGCCAAAACAGCACATCACACACTAACAGATTCCATTCATGAACAACTTGAAAAAAAAATGAAATCTTGCAAAATCTCTCGCGATCAAATGTGAAAAAACATGGTGGACGACGGGTAGGAAGAATTAGCGATATTAGTTTTTGCACGGCTTTGTATTGAAAATTCACAAAGAAAAAAGAAAAATAATGGATGAAGTCATGAAGACACGTTAAATAAACACTTGTGTTGTTGCCACAAATCAACAAGTTGGTCCTCCATTTCTGAGTCCATCTTACGACTACTTTATGCTCCGCGTTTTCCATTAGCCACGGCCGCCATGACTGTGGTTGTTGTCCTTCCGCTTCACTCAGCTTGGTTCTCAATTGGCTATCGTTCTTTCCCACGTGACTGCATCATCGACTGTCCTCGGGTTTCCCCACACACAAGAGGATATCCAGTAGTAAATATTTAACGTTTCATATATATGATTTGAAATTGCGGCCATTAGGGATTTCCGAGCCGATTGGGGGGAAGTAAAGAAACACTCTTAACATACCTCTAACCACAGGAATATCTGGAAAGATAATCTTTAGAACCTTAAAAAAAAAAGTCAGCTTTGCTGACCATTGTCAGTCGGGGGGGAATCGGGCCCAAAATCGGCTTGATTCTTATGCAGTGTGTGCCCCACATAAACCGAGACCAAGTCATGACCAAGACCAGCGTGTATCGAGACTGAGACAAGACCAAGACCAAGACAGGACGAGCCCCAGACTGAATGACCACTTACGATAAAATGTGGAACAAACCGTAGGCTCGCCTCAAATTGATCTGAAAGATTCACATTCCCATAAAAACACCCACAGAAAACAAATGAAGATCCACCTCTTCAATCACCGCTTTCATTGCCACATATACTGTACCGTGCCATGAGTAATGTCTTAATAAAATAATCAAAAGGCATTAGAGAGCTGAATTTAATGTGTGGGAGTTTTCCTTTGTTGTCTATGAGCAATCACAATAATGTTGGTAATAAATAAATCAGTCAATGTACAAGCAATTTAGTGATATCCCCGCAGTCGTGGTCTCGGATGGGACAAGGTGGTTGTGTCAAAATAAACAGAACATAAGAAAACAAAACTAGGCCTAACTAATCTCATAAAACAAAACCCACAAAAAGAACACCTGACTAACTTATCTAAAAAAAAGACCTTCAAAACAAATGCAAAGGTGGAACCAACCAGTAACCTAGTGTTTCTATACAAAAGATGATGACTACGTGAGTGAAAATTGTAATGGGTACCCCGTCTTACCTACAGTCCTCCATCTCCCACCACAGACCTTTTTCTAACATCTTTAACACGTTTCTCAAACTCAAACAAGGCTGCACAACTCAGAAGAAAGAGAGCACGGCCAGAACCAAATACAATGAATTCTGCAGACGAGCCCCTTTTATTGAAAACCCTCGATGCTGATTGGCCAACTCCACACCTGAGGGAACCTATGGGCTGCATGACCAGACTGCACTGGTGGAATCCAATCAGGTAGTTGGCACCTGGAGAGACACACAAGGGAGGAGGAGAGAGAGAGAGAGAGAGAAAGAAAACAGGAGGAAGGGCAAACATCACAAGCACTTTGGCCCTGCCTGGCACATATCAACCGGTCTTGAGTCCTCTTCGTCTGAGACCGAGAGAAGACTGAGTAAAAATGAGTCGATGGGCTGCTAGACACTTCTGAAATTGAATGACAACTGCAACCTTGGTTTAAAATAAATGTTATGGGTTATGATTTTCATATTTTGCAAAGTTATTACCGTACACACTGAGGAATGTAAAAACCCGGGTGGTGTGAAATGAAATCATCCCCTCTCCCTTTCCAAACCTTGTAACCAGGAGAGACCTTGATGATTCTTTTCAAAGGTTTAAAAGTAAAGTTTACTGAAATATATGGTGTATTCTGAATGTCAGATTAAAAAATAACTACATTTCTGAAAGAATCCAAACAATTTCTTTTCAAGTGAGCCCTCCTAATGGAGGCAGGGTTTACCCAGCGCCTCCTGCTGCGCCTACTTCTTACTTTGCATAATGGGAAGTCGATTTAACAACACTTCCTTAGAGGATATGGTTGGACAAACGGTAATTTATCACACACAGCATTACTCGATACGATGCGTCTAATTAAACACGTTGTATTCATGTTGCTATGAGGTCTCATAATTACTCTCCTACCAGCAATCACCAGCATATCTTTCTGTCAATTACCCACCAACTAACTAACGCTGCTGAGAGTATA
Organism: Hozukius guyotensis; assembly: GCA_916700995.1. Lineage (NCBI taxonomy): Eukaryota > Metazoa > Chordata > Actinopteri > Perciformes > Sebastidae > Hozukius > Hozukius guyotensis. The sequence goes on along the minus strand of CAKALU010044325.1, from coordinate 101,630 downwards.
ACTCCTCGAGAGTAACATGCTGGAACGGAGCTATGAGAGACAACACTTTCAATTATTATTCCCCTCGCTTCCTCTGCCTGCTTGCCAGTTAGACAAATGTAATCTGTAGCACTATAGCTCACCGGATATGATCGTGAATTAAACCGAAAGACTTGACGCACTGAAATTTCCCCGCCTCTCATCAACAATGCCGTTTGAATACATGGACACTCTTTTATGATCGCACGACACACACCTTTTGTATCTGTGTCTATATGAGACGGTGGGGTGTTTCGCCCGACCGACAGCAGACTCCTGAAATGTTGAGTACACCCTACTGTGGGGCAAACTGTGACTGCTATCCAATGCCACGCTTGTCTGCCTCTGTGCAGATCACCCCCTCCGCTGGTTCCCTCCATCTGGTGGGAAGTAGCCTTGGCTCCTCGCAGACTTGGAGAGGCTCCAAAAAATTGTCCCCGTCAGCTTTACTGCGCTCTCTGGGTTCTCTCCCTCTCTTGTTGTCTATATTGGGAAGTTAACCAAGACATCAGTGTTAGGGTTATAATCCTGCAAAATATATCTCTCCTCAGACACACGTCTGCCCTCCCTCTCATTATGAAGCTGCTCTGGGACGACGACAAAGATGAAAACTTACCAAGATGATGCTGAATGCTGCTACAGCCTCGGTCTGGTCTCATAGGAAGTTTAGTGCTTCATTAAAGGTGCTATAACTTTGATATTAACAATAGGTCAATCTGTAATGTGAAAGTTGTCACTCATTAATACGTTTTAGAGACTTTGTTTCCTGCATTCTGGTAACTTTTAAAGAACAAAAATAGCAAAATAATAAGAACAGTGCAACAGCATTTTTGTCTTAAATACTTTTAATTTTACTTTTAATTCTCTGGAAAAAATACAGAGCAATTCGTCCCCCTGGCGTGAACTTGCGTGAATCTCTGGCGTGAACTAATATTCATCAGTTTTTATTCATACATTTTTTTCCCCTGCTTGAGCATAACTCTCTCCGTCTGTCGACACAACCCGACAACGGCACCACTGCGCTCTGAAACCCATTATTTCCAATGGCGTACGACGGCTTTTTGCAAAGCCCAACTTTGGGGACTGCTTGCCGTGAAGTGCGTTGAACCACCGTGCTGTGTTTCGAACAGCTCTCTTCTGCCAGGAAACAACATTAGGTGTAGCTGAACTGTTGTCCGGGTGAGGCTTATACACGCTGTAGAGTGCCAGAAACAGGTTGTGATAATGAAAAGGAAAAAAAAGTGTGAACATTTTTCATGAATCGGGAGAAATATGGGAAAATTGTGACCCCGGGAGGAAACCAGGAGAAGGCAATAAAAAACAGGAGGGCATGCGGGAAAAACGGGAGAGGTTGGCAAGTAAGACATACAGAGATTTATCACCCAACGTTGCAGTTCCCCTCAGTGCTACGGAGCGTTTTAGCTTCTTTCAGCTCATTGTTCTTGTTTTCTGGCCCACAACTTTATTGCTTTGGTTGAGTCTCACGGTTTTCATCAGAGCTGTTTTTGTCCACAGCAAACAGCTGTTTTTAGTGTTTAATGTTCCCTGCCCAACACCAAACACCTGATGTTAGCGACTAGCTGACTAAGTGACCTGAAAAATTTAGCAACTACAGAGCCAGATATTTCCTTCATGAGTTGGTGGAGAGCAAAAAAAAGCTAAAAAGAGAGTGAATATTGGCCTTATAGTTGTCAGGTGGACACAAACAAGACTCCAAATGAATGCTAATGTTTCCGTATCTACCGGATGTGTAGATAAGCCACTGTTTGATAATACGTTAGCCATATCGCTACTCTACTCCATGAGGTGATATGTCGTGTTGACCGCATGTTTTCGCCAGCCACAAATGGCCAAAAAATCAGTTAATGCAGGTTTAAATCTAAAAGTGTGTACATCTATATTTAATGCAAGCCCCCCCTTCAGTCACATTATTATCCCTTTTGTAACTGTTGAATGACCCCAACAATATAGGGTTTCTGAAATTTATGATTATTTTATATTGACTTGTAAACGGTACATGAAAGACATAAACAAATAATTGCTGTAAACTAACAAAAACATATACAAAATATCAAAATGCATTGCAACAAAAGCATTGATTTTCATTTAATTCACTACAGTCATTAAATAAATATGTATAAACAACATTAACCCTGCTTCTCCACAATTTGTGCAGTTTGGTCATCTAGAAGGAACTCTCCATCTTAACGATATCTTGGACTTTTCCATTCATGTCGGGTTTACAGGACAGAACCAGCTCCATTTCATGGCCGGGAGAGGGGACGGGGATTTTGTTGATTTTGGCAAAGCTCTGACTGATGTCCATAAATGTTTTATTTTTGGTCTCGGGGAGGACGATATAGAGGTAGATAGATCCCAAGACGCAGACCACCACAAACACCAGGAAGGCAAAGGATTGCAGCTTCTCCTACACAAACAGAAAACACAGAGGACAGGAATTCATCTGTGTCCACATACAGGGCACATTTTCTGAAAGAACTCTGAAAAAGGAATGAAAATATATTAATCAAGCACCAAGGATTAACATAACTCCAGGAGAAAAATGAACCGAGAGCACACAGTTTCATTCCATTAATTTTGATTTCCCTATTTTTAGCATTCAAACCATTTGATGATTACTGTTCTTCCCCAAATCCTGCCATTTTCCAGCCATCCTAAACTCTTGCCAACTCCAGAGAGACGTCGTCTGTGACATCTGTTTTGTCGTTTGTGTGTGTGTCATGCTGGGGGGACGGCATAACGTCCCCACGATTTTCCACGGGCTTGTGTATGAGGGTATTCGCAAGTCAGAGGACATGTCCGCTTGAGATTTTTGAACAATATAAGTCTGAAAGATAACCTTGTCCAGTGTGTTATGCCAATAATAGAGATTAGTGACAGATTTAAAAATACACACTGACTGATTACCCAGAGGGAGATTTAGAGTTGGAGAGAGGGTGTGTGTGTGTGTGTGTGTGTGAGAGAGAGAGAGGAAGAGAGAGAGATTTTGCATGAGACACACTTGACTGACCCTCGCCAGTGTCACTGAGCTATAATACCTTACTCATGAGGGGACAGAACTCAAATGCGGCGCTATGTAACTGGTATTAGAAATGCAGTGTCCAAACAACTGTGACCTCAATGAAGAACTACTTACTGCTTTGATTTCAGCTGTTATATCATCACTGCTGTTAGTCTCTGTTGAGTGAGTATTTCATAACAGCACTAAAAAAACAACAACAGAGCATCGTGCAAAGGCCCTGACCCAGTTTCCGACGCCGCCTCCGTGACGTAACGCTCATCCGCAAAGTTAGCAGGTTCCTCAGAAAAACGCTGCCTTCCTCACCCAGTTGTCATACGAGACGAGTCATGCGACCAAACCGGACATTTCCGCTTCCACTCCGTCTGTCATTAATCGAATTTGAGCAAGCCCCGTGGATTGAGGAGAATGAGACGGCCCCGTCTTTGACGCAGGGATAAGCCTTTGATCTGCTGTGGGGGCTCAGCTGGGTTCAGCTTGGTTCACACACGCAAACAATTAGGCGTGCACATACGGACTCATGAGGACTGAGTGGCTGCGGACAAACACAAACGGGAATCGGATTTTCATGTTCGAACACATGTTGCGCCCAGAGTGACGTAGAAAGAGAGGAGATGGCACTTGCGGTGATGGGGAACCCTGAGAGGGGAGGGGGACAGAACAGTGCAGGGCTGGATGGAATAGGACAACACGGGACAGCACAGGATAGTGCAGTACCAGACAGGACCGGACTATCTAGGACAGCCCAGTGCTGCAGGATGGGACGGGTGACAAGATAGGACAGAACAAGACTGAGCAGAACAGCGCAGAATGACACAGTCTAGGTCAGAGCAATGCAAGTCAGGTTGGAATAGGCCAGGTCAGTGTAGGATGGGACAAGACAGGACAGGACAGTGCAGGACAGGATGGGACGAGATAGGACAGAAAGGGACAGTCTAAGACAGAACAATGCAAGACAAGATGGCGTAGGCCAGTGCTGTGCAGGATGGGACAAGACAGAACACGACAGTACTAGACTGAAAATGACAGAGTGGGATGACACGATGGAACAGGTTAGGACAGAACAGAGAATGATGGGAGATAATAGAACAGAGCAATACAAGACAAGACTGGATAGGACAAACCAGTGCAGGATGGGACAGAACAGCAGGAAAGGACAGTCTAGGACAGGGCGGGATGGGATAGGACAGAAAAGTGCAGGCTAGGACAGGAAAGGATGTGGGGGAAAAAAAATCGATACAGCAAAGTATCGCGATATTTTCCGTGGTGGTATTGTATCGTCACATGGACATCAAGTATCAATCTCATTATATAAACTATTAACCTCTTAACAATCCGACAGCGCTCCGGCGGCTATTCTGTCTTTCAGAGGTTGTAGTGAGCTCAGTCTTAAAGCTAAAGTATTATCATATGAAACTAGAAAACCTAAGGAATCCCTTGGTACCAACCATGTTATGTTTGTTTGTCCGGAAGAACGCTAAATAACTCTCCATATTTACGCTTCATTTTGGCGAGGAAAAACTTGCATAGCCATTTTCAAAAGGGGTACCTTGACCTCTGACCTCAAGATATGTGAATGAAAAACAGAGTGAAAACTGTATCATATTAGATAAAACAGATGTTGACAAACTGCATCATTTGCAGTTGGAAAAAGGTAATAAATTGCAATATATCTTATCGCAATACTCACAAAATGTTTAAAATCACAATAAGATCGTATTGCCGGGCTTCTGGTGATTTCCTAGAAAGGATGGGACAGGACAGTGTAAGACAGGACAATCTAGGACAGGACAGGATGGGATAGGACAGAGAAGAACAGCACAGAGAGGGACAGAACAATGCAAGGCAGAGAACAGGATAGGCCGGATAGGACAGGACAGTGCTGGATGGGACAGGACAGAGAGGACCGGTGTGGGACAGGACAGAAAGGGATTGGAGGAGTCGAGGACAGGAGAGGTTTGGCTGGGACAAGACAGAAAAGTACAGTGCAGGAAAGCAGAGGAAAGGACAGTTCAGGCCAGGACAGAGCAAGACAGGATAGGACAGAAAAGTGTAGGACAGGACAGCCTCCTAATTCAGGATGGAATAGGACAGGCCAGAACGGAAAGGGATAGGATAGAACAGTGCAAAACAGGTCAGACAGTCAAGGACAAAACAGTCCAAGATGAGCCAAATAGGACAGACCACAGTAGGACACTAAAAGATGGAAATGGACAGGACGAGATGGGGACAGAATAGGACAGAACCGTGTATGACAGGACAGCCTAAGATAGGGACAGAACAGGACCAGACGACACAGGACAGAACAGTGCAAAATAGGACAGAATGGGATAGGACAGAGCACAAGTCTATGAAATAGGACAGGACAGGACAGGACAGGGGTAAAGGAGAGGAGAGATGATTAAACACCCACTGTGGATATAAATCTGACAGAGAGGCGTTGAAAAAATGTCCTGGTCCAGAGACTGTCCGTAGCTGGGTGATAAACTGTCACGGTCACTGGTTTCTGGGGCAATAGTGAGTCATCGTCAGTGGTAGGGGTGTGAACTGTGTGCTGTGGTGGTGGGAGGTTATTTGCATGTGTGTTGGCTTTTATAGATTCTTCTCAATGGGAGGCCCACTCAGGGTCAGTGTCTGCGGTGTATAACAGACTGAACTGTACACAAGATCACGCTGCAAATGTCAACCCTGGGCTGTTTAGAGCTTTTATGGATTACCACATGTCAAAGTTGTCACATTGGAGCACGACAATGGAAAGACATACAATCATTTAGCATCATAGTTATGGATCATAGATAATCCTAACTCATTAGCGACACATACAAATGCGTACACATTTAGTATACTAATGAACGTGATTGGGTTTGATGGCTCATTAGTCTTTACTATTACAAGAGCCTGTTGTTATCGTCCCATTTTATATTCCATAATGTCAATAAATCATCGACTGCTTTTAGATCAATGTTTGAAAGTAACTGGAGAAGCTCGATAAATGCATACAAATCGCTAAACCGCTAACAATGACCCTCCACACTGATCAATACGTTACAACAGATAATTCCAATACATTCATTTCATATCATTGCCGTCCTGTTAAAAAAAAACATGCATGTCGAAAACATCAACTGCTTTCATGCATTTTCAATAGATAAGCCAATTGGTTCAATCGATTAAAATATTTAATCGCAATTAATAGCATGATTGTCCATAGTTAATCGTGATTAATCACAAATTCAATCACACATTTCTTATCTGTTCAAAATGCAGCTTAAAGGGAGATTTGTCAAGTATTTAATACTCTTATCAACATGGGAGTGGACAAATATGCTTGCTTTATGCCAATTAATGTATATATTTATTATTGGAAATCAATTAACAGCACAAAACAATGACAGATATTGTCCCAACAGCTCAACAGCCCAACAGGCAACAACAGCTGTCAGTCGGTCAGTGTGCTGACTTGACTATGACTTGCCCCAAACTGAATGTGATTATCATCAATGTTTCATGTATGTAAAGGGGAGACTCGTGGGTACCCATAGAACCCATTTTCATTCACATAACTTGAGGTCAGAGGTCAAGGGACCCCTTTGAAAAATTCCATGACAGTTTTTCCTTGCCAAAATTTTGAGTAAGTTTGGAGCGTTATTTAGTTAAGCTAGTCAAGCTAGTATGACATGGTTGGTACCAATGGATTCCTTAGGTTTTTATAGTTCCATGTGATGCCAGTATCTTCACTCTAGCTTTAAAACTGAACCCACTACAACCTAAAAAACGCAAGTTGCATTAATGTGTTAAAGAAATTAGTGGCGTTAAAACAACTTTGACAGCCTTAATAATAATAATTAGAGATTGATGGTTTCACAGGACAGCTCACTACGTTGTAAAAAGCTGGATTGTGATTGGAATAAATTATTGTGAAAACAGCATCAAGACAAGTCAGAATCTCGCTGAAATTCAAAGCTCATTCTTGATCTTGTAAACAGTAGTTGACAATGTCATCACAGGATCCATTTAGTAACTGATTCGGAGATTGTTTCGTCAATCAATGTAATCTCCATTTCAACCCAAAGGGACAACCCACCCAAAGGTTTACAGCTTGTGGATTCAGAGAAGGTCGTCTTTATCATGGAAACAATCAAAGCTGAAACAATCCCACATGCGTATCAAAGTAATGTGGTTTTCAACAGTCCTACGTGATGGTAATTTAGATGCCTGTGAGATGATTGTAATGCACCACTGTCCATTTTCATGATCAATACCTGTCTGGATTATAAAGTAGAGTGAAGGCTAATGGCATTTGCACTTGATTGTCACTGTTCTCATCTTTCTTTTCTTTTTTTTTTTTGCTCTATTGACGTACATAAATCTGTCATGACATGTGAAAGGTGCCATCAATTATGTCTTAAACTGCAACAAGTTTGCTCATCGACTGCGCACAACAGTCCTCTGTTTCTATTATTTCCAGCCTACTTCCTCCTAATGTGGATTTGTGCCCATCGAATGAAACAAAGAGCCAAGAGAAAGCCAAGAAAAGGGCAGGCTGAGTAAGAGATCTATGTGGAAATCAGTGTGACAAACTGCAGTGGTCTGCAGACACTGTGTCAACTGAAAACCAACTGATGGCGCTTGATATTCAACAGAGTGCGATGACATCAAAATCTGCCTCAATACTAGTTAAAAGAGGTCTGTTTAATAACACTTGGTGATTTCCTTATGGGAAAAATGGAAGACTTTACAGTGCCAACAAAGACACTATGTTGTATTGTAGATATGACTATCGCAACAACACTATGAATAAAAAAAGAAAAATGTATTTCATCCTGTTTCAGTAAATGTTGTGGCTTTGCTTCACCTTTCATTTGCTTTAATTTAGTTATCTAAATGGATAATTATGGTGCCATCAAATGGGGTCGTGTTTACCGGGTGCATATACTCTTGTGGTATGTGTAAGTGTCTGAAAGCTCAGAGTAATTTTATAATAGGTCTGAGGAAAATGTTGAAATTCCCAATGGCCTCATCTTTTCCTCTGTCATTACGCCTTTGCATTTACTGCATTATGTTACCCACTTGCTAGCTTAATAAATTGTTAGCCTCTGTGGCCTTTAGACGATGACAGCAACGTTAATATTGCCAGCGGTGTTCTCACGACTTAATCACTTGAGCGCCAAGCATATTGTGTACACGACCTCCCATGTTGTAAACAAGAGCTCACGAGTTTCATTTGAAGGCACCATTAGTCCTTTCAAAAGTGTCTTTGATATTAAGCAAAGCAAACAGCTGCTCTTTTAAATGGAGACCCTGGGATTTCCTGGCAAACCTGGAGCATAACCAAGGACGTAGGTTTCGTTTCAACATGGGGGTGGGGACACATATTAAGCAGAAGAAGTAAGGAACTTTATTGATACCCGAGGGGAAATTAAATTTTTTAAAATACACACACATATGCACAAACAGGACCTATATACATGCATTAATGGAGAGATGTCAGAGCGAGGGGGCTGACAGGCGCCACGAGCAGTTCGGGGTTTGGTGCCTTGCTCAAGGGCACCTCGGCAGTGCCCAAGAGGCAAACTGGCATCTCTCCAGCTACCAGTTCACACTCAGTATTTGGTCCATGTGGGGACTTGAACTGGCGACCCTCCGGTTCCCAAGTCAAGTCCCTATGGACTGAGCTACTGCCGCCCCCAGCGATGGGTTTGGGGGTCCTCCCCCAGGAAACTTTGAGCGTCAAACATTTAATTCACTGCGAAAGAGAGATAGATATGCCCTGTGTACTCAGCCGTGAATCAAAAACGTGTCGGGTGCTCTTGGAAAATGGGGAAAAATCTGGATGAACAGGGAGACAAAAAATGTTAAATGCCTTGACGAAGACCTACAGTGTTTAAAACATGTTGGCATTTTTTTTTAATGATGTAACCACTATAATAAAGACTTTTTAATATTTCCTTCCGCGTTGACACTTCAAATAGTTTGGAGTGCCTGGATTGCCTTCTTGTTTATCACTTAATTTCCTGCATTCTGGTGAATTTGAATGCACCAATTTATGGTGGAAGCGTCTCATTTATGCAACATTCAGGCACCAAGTGACAATTCATAATATAATGGAATATAATGCAATAGGGTTCTCAGTCATTCTGTATTGCTTTCAAATATTTATTCTCTTATAGCTCAGCTTTCCTTATTTAATGTTATCCCTACTGAGTCAACAGTCATGTAGGCATGACTTATTCTTCTGTCCTCTTTTGTGTCTTTTGTTTGGGGAGGTAACCTCTTTAAATGTGCATGTGGCACTTATTTGCCTCAATGACACATTTATTTATTTATTTTAATTAATTTATAAACAGCTGGACTTTAATAGCTCATATATGTTTCAGCTAATTTTTCAAAACTTTCTGCACATTCAAAACAAATCCCACATATCTGTGCTCTCTGAGAAGTCGCAACATTTTGAGAAAAAAAGCAATATTACAAGAATAAAGTTGTATTTTAAAGAGAATAAAGTCAGAATATTTTCAGAAAAAAAATCTCCCCGCCATGTAGTCTGCTGTGCATTACATTATGAGCTGGTTTCGGGTCTGTAACCAGTGAGTCACTGCTGTGATCCAACCAACAAAACCAACACAGCAATACTTTTGGCACTGGGTGGCTAAAAATAACCCTCTGTCGCTTTTGTCTCTTTCACACTTGTCCGCTCCTTCCTCGCCTTGGTCAGCCTTATCTCCCCCCCGCCTCTTTTCTTTTCCTCTCCAATTCCATTTCTCCGTGTCTCCCGTGGCATCACTACGTCTTTGCTGTATGCCTCCATTGTCTCTCTGATTATATATTCAGCTCCACTTCTGCTTGCCCTTCCACTGACTGACATCTATTGCCACCAGTCTCATCTATCAAATTGAAGGAGCCATCTATTTTATCATTACTTTACATCGCACCTCTCTGCCTTACTGTCAAGACACAAATCAGGCTGAAATGCTCATACATTCAAATATAAATAAATATATAAGCTCACCAGTTCCAATCAGGCATTAGGGAATGAGGTGACAGCATAGAGAGACAATGGTGAGGTGTATAATGAGTGTCCTGTGGATCTGCTGACACTCTCCGGATGAGGTTCCACATGCCAATGTAGATCTGGCACCTTCCTGACAACACAGCGAGTCTCCTCTGATCATTAAAACTAATGAACACTGATAAAGTAGGTTATAGGATTACACGTTCCACCGGTGGAATTCAACACATTTCTGTAAATGTTTCAAAATGACTTCCACAATACAGATACGTATCTCATTCCAGGTTATAGTGTTGGAGAGTTAATTGGGCACAAAAGGGCACGTACACGCTACGAGAATGAAAACAGGAAGAAGTCTCAAAACCTACATAAACACGGGCTTTATAGTGGAAAACAAAGGTTCCGATGTTGTAACCCTAGTTCTATAAGCACAGGCGAAGCCCTCTACTGGACTCTATGGATGTACGGGCCGAGCCCAGCAATACGGCCTGGGCGTCCAGCAGCGTGGTGTCAGTGTTGACTCCCAGCTGAGACCGACAGAGCACCGAGGCGAAGCTCTGCTCCTGGCCGGAGGTGGAGCTGCTGCTGCCGAGCGTGGAGCTCTCCAACTCCCAACGGAGCTCAGATTGCAGGTCGACAGCGACAATGACGCTGGATCTGGGTCTGTCCGTGGTGGGCTGGTCGCTGCTGGAGGCTGAGCTGAAGGAGTTTCTGGTGAACCTGCATGATTTCGTCTGATTTTGCACGGAATCCAATCCAGTGGAACTGATGACGAGCATTAAGAATAACTATATAGGGTCAGCCAATCTTCTCGCTGATGGTCTTGTTTACTTATGTAGGTAATATAGAGGCATGAGTATTAAATTGAGACTGTTTCATTACCAGTTAAAAGCTCCACATAGTAAATTTAAGGTATTAAGAATGAGTGAATGAGCCTTTCATATCTACATAAAGGGAGCGGGTCCTCTTCACAGAGTCCGCCTTGTTGCTCCGCCATGTTTCTACAGTGGCCCAGAATGGACAAACCAAACACTGGTTTTACGTTACCTCAAGGCCACGGTAGTTCTCCGACACGCTTGTGAAACTGCGGTAACGTGAGCTGCATAGTGCAAAACCGTGGTTGCGAACGGCGTTACCACGGTTTTGCACTCGGCGGGTCGCGTTATCGCAGTCTTGGAAAGGGAGGAGTGAGCGGAGGGGTACTCTGTTGCTTGCAGTCTGCAACCACACCACTAGATGCCACCAAATCCTACACACTGTCCCTTTAAAAGCTGTGTTGTTAACACTGGCTTGTGGTCTTAGTCTCCTCTTTTACTGGTACATATCCACTGTTATAACCTCTGCAGTCGGCAGAAACGTGCATCACGTGCTTGTAGCAGAACATCAGTTACAAACAATGTAGGACATGCTCATCAAAACACAGTTCTACAGCACCACTAGTGGTCAAAAAGGGTACCTTTAAGTGTTTGTATCTTGACACCGAGGCTTTAGAGATAACACACACATCTGTGATCATCTCAGAACTAACCACACATCTCATTTGGGAAGCTCATCCAACACATACAAGAATACAGTGCCCTTTTTTTCTATTTCATCTTCGACAAACGACTGATCTTGTTTCAACAACTTCCTCCTCTGAGAAACCACTATCTGTGTGTTTGATATGCCCTTTTCAGCTATTTTAGTTCACTCTCTTCCTCCCACAGATGGCACACTGGTGCAGCTGGCTGAAAGGACAAAATTAGGTTTGTCTGCAGGGGCTGCAGAGAAAACAGGCAGAAAACATTTGACGGAAGGTCATCCCAACGTCAGTGCAATGTCCAGCATGCCGCGAGCAAAGATCCACTCACTATTCTCAAACTTCTGCGCTGACTTTTGTCTAACTCTTTCTGTTTCTCTCTATGAACATGTCCTTCAAGCTACAGTAAGAGTAACATTGTCTTGTGTGAGCGTGCATGTGGGTGTGTCTTTGGCAGGAATAATGCATTTTATTAGTTAGAAAGTAAAGGTTGCAGCAGCAGCAGTGGGCAGGACATTGTTTGTACTGCAAAAGGAGCAGGTCTATCGCCAGTACAGTACTAAATTTAACCCTCCCTCCCTCAAACTTGTGTAAGCCCTTTCCTCACCTCAATGACATCTTCTAGTGTTTTGTTCATCATGACCATGTCTCAAACTGTATCTGTAGTTTGACAAAGTATAACTAATGTCATTTAGCATTTTTGGCTGACTGAATGATGAAGTTACACGACTGGTCGGCCGAGTGTTGGAGTTTCTTCATTGGTCGTTGCACTTTCAAATTGAAAAGGTGGGAACAGTCCGTGATGCAAATGAGCCCGTCCAGCGCGACGCGTCCGGCTCACAAAACTTGGACCAAGCTGTCGAACTAGGCGATGTAGTTCTAAAAGGAAACAAAGGATTCAGCAATGGCAGAGCCTCTTCTTGCTTGAAATATTTTCAGAAGTAGATTTTGGTGGATTGTTTAGACGAAATAAAAGAACGTTTATGAGCAGGCCGCCATGTTGTTTCCTGTTTGAAACGGCAAGCGGAAAACCAAGGACCAATCAGGTGCAATCCACGATCAGGTACATCACCGCTTGAACAGCCAGGTGAGTAGAGCAGCGTGTCCCCTAGTGTCCTCGCCAGACCTGGTGAACATGTACCGCTGGATTTAACATTATAGACATGACCACTGACTATTTGTATAACAATTTAACCACAAATTCACAGACTGGCCACACACGATTCAGCCAAATACTCAGTTTTGACCGAGTCTTGTTGCATGACATACAGTATGTAGTATTCAGCTGCAGCAGTAGGAGTATGCCATTTAAAGCCCCCCTCCAGCCAGTTTTAACGTTCATTCTCAAACGGAGAATGGGGGTGTGGTTAATAGTCAGACGTAATTCATTACCATGGCAACCAGATTACAATTGATCGTTTGTCATCCCAGTTTAGATGAAACCATCTTAGATGAATTTACTGTTTATCAGACCACAATTGAGACAAGAATTAGTGCAACACACCGACTCTCTCACTCGCTCTCTTCTTTACCGTCTCCTCCTGGCGAGGCAGCTGTCTGCTGGCTGCCGCACTGGAGGACGGATAGACATGTAGACATGTTGCAGAGGTCCGCCATTTGAAATGCAGTTTCGGGGTGTTTTGGAGGTGCACCGTCCACCAGCACCGGCCGCTCTTGCCTCAGCTCCCAGCACCGACACTGCACCGGGCTGCAATGTGATTCCCTTATTTTTCTAACAAGACTTTTCACTTGTTTTCTTTTGGGCTGAAAGTTGTGCGCTCCCCATCGTCCTGTTAGAGGCCCGCAGACCATTATCGGCGGCTTTCCGTTATCTCCAGCAGGAGACGGTAAAGAAGAGAGTGAGTGAGAGAGACAGTCAGTGTGTTGTGTTAATTCTGCCGGTGGGATTTTTTTTAGTCCACTGTGTTGACTGCACCCGTTCACCGCACACACAAATGCCATGGTGAAAATAAACACACTAAACTAAGGTGGAGGAAACTAAAAAATAAAATAAAAAAACCCTTAGTTAGCTGATGCAACGAGTTGGGTTAGCTAACTACACCTAACTAGCTAACTAACTAGAAAGACAAACAGATTTATCGGTTTGCCGCTGCTCACACGCAAACAAGCATGGGTGCGCCTGCGCAAGCTTGGAGGATGACATATGACTTGCAGCTTCTACTATAGTCAGACGTCATATTCCCATTTTAGCAAAAACCTTCTTTTCTGAACTATGAGCACAAAATTAAGTAATTTGTCAAAAAAAACGTTTGCGAACAGTGTGGCTAATCAATGAAGTCAGGAAATGACTCAAATATATATGTAAATGTAGAAATGCCAAAATACACTGAAGGGGGGCTTTAATGGCATGAGCTGTAATGTGAAACCTGTGCATGTGCAAGAACAGAAATGAGACATACTGTTCACCCCATAAAGTCACGCTGTACTGTAATGCAACGTAATTAGAATTTCCTGTATGGTTCCGTCACATTAGCTTTATTGCTGGAAACAGGACAATGATATGTTAATGAATTTCTGAGTGCCTGCTCCTGTTTTCAGAACTTAACAAGGTTACGTCCTGTGCTCGTGTCGTTTGTGCTTATCCTCAGCAGAGCGTGACTGTAACTGAATCCTGCTTGCAGAAGTCCTGATGAATGCCTGGAGGCTAAACGCCTGCATCCAGCAGCACTGACTAGAGGTCACACTCATTCCTGACTTACACAGCCACGATGCTCACGCATGCACACTATTTCTAGGCACAGAGGAGTGTTTGAAAAATTCAATACAAGACTGAAGATGCAGATAAGGCATAGAAAAGGGAAAAAAAGCTTCTGGGTCAAACACATTCCCAGCAGTAAGAATGGTTTAAGAGAAGATACAGGCACAATAATTGATAACTGCTGGGTACCAACGCACCCAACGCATTATAGATTCTATAATGTCTTCAGGTGCCTCAGTACTGAATTGCAGCAAATTACATGCAATTACTCGAAGTGAATTTCTTAAGCAGATAATTTGTAGATTCACAGGTACTAACTGTCCTGCCTCTCAGAGCTTTGAAGCATGATTGTTTTCCTGCATTTGGTTTCAGTCAGCCGATGTTCTGATGGGAGTATTGAAGACCAAATTGCTTTTCAAAAGAGCAATATACTGTTCCGAAGGTTGGGATTTTAATCAGTCATGTAATAAGGCAAGCTTCCATATGAAGTAAACTATTTGTGTACCTTACTGTATGTATTCATTCAATAATACATTTACTAATATGAAGCTACTTTCTATCCCTCGTAGATCTTTTTTTTTTTGTGGTATGCAAAACAATTTGTATGCTATAGGCTTTGAAATAACTATATAAAAAACAACAAAATCTCTCTTCAATAAAATCTCTCTGAAAGATGAAAGCCTTAGGCAAAACCTCTCAACCTGCACCCTCCATTAACAGTAAATTATTGTTTAAAAACAAGCCCCACGGCTCTTTCTGCGAAGGAAGATCGGAATGGAAAAAGTGAAGAAGTGCTTGAATAAGTTGAGAACACTGTAGGTTTAAGAGGGCATGAACTTCAGCATACATATCTATATTTTTTTCAGCTCACGAAGATTGAAATGTCAACTGCCATTAGGATCTAATGAGGGACAAGTGGGACATTATGACCGAGGGCAAAGTTCTGCCTCTATAAAAAGCAGAGCTGGACTATGTCCTCGGCACAGAGGGCAATTATCAGCAGACAGTAGGACTTCAATCATACTGTGAAATAGAACATTGAATAAATTATTATTAACAATTATAGTCTGCCATTTAAAAAAATGTTTCTCAAAGACTTTTTCAAAGCGTTTCCAGATAAAAGCACATTGTATTTAGTTAAGCCATTTTTTTTTTTTTATAATGGAATGTGAGTACACAGTTTTATCACTGTTTAAATGAATGTATATCAACAAAGAATATACGTTTTACGAAACTACTTCTATAAGGGGTCGTTCATAGTGATGAATCCACACATTATCACCTGACTCTGCACTTCAACGAAGCCTTTTAGCGCCTTTCAGCTCAATGATTTGGTTTTACAGCCCTCAACTTTACTGTTGTGATTCACTCTCACCGCTCTCATCATCAGCGTCAAGCCCTAAAAACCTACTGTACTCTACCTGCCCAAAAGTCAGACAGACAAAGTTAGCAACTAGTTGGTGAAGTGGAGCATTAAGTGAGGAGTTGGTGGGGACCAAAAACAGAGCTAAAAGGAAGAGTGAATATTTGACTTACAGTCTTACAATGAATGCTTATTGTCTGTTTTGCGCATACACTGCAGCTGGTGATAAATAATGGATTTAACCTGTTTGTGCATCGGCTTTTCGTTGCAGCTGGGCTGCTTGTTAGGCACTAAAATTAGCACCGCTGCATGCGACGTACCAATCTTGTTAATTAGCGGTTAATAATCGGTTAACGAGGGTCGGTTATTGGTTAAAAAAAAATTTAAATTAGCATCCCTAATCAAGACTAAAATAAATGTTTCAATTTGGTCAGAACTCAAATACAATTTTCACATGTTAGAGACGGAGTGAAAAGGAAAAAGTCTAAGAGATATGTAGAAATATGTAAAGGAGTTCAAACTGCAAATGATGTCTACTGAGTGAATCACTTAGCTAAAGTCCTTGGGAGAAAGATTTGAGTGTACTGCAAAGGAACAGAAAGGAGGAGGACGTGCCACTCAGTGAAAAAGGAGCACAGGGCTAGTGCACAGGAACGTGGGCATTCAAATAAAGAGCAGGACCAGATGCCACCATTTCAAACTAAAATGTCACATTGATTTCTCCTCAACGCAATTCAATCACAACCTCTATGCTTGTCTATGGTGGCATTTACTTTATAACTGATAGAGCTAATGAATACTATAATATACTATATATCCATAAAAATGTCACATAGAGCGATGAGTTATCGGATCATTTTTAGAGGCATGTGACCCGTTTTCATCACCTCTTGGTCGAGATGAATGTAAAGATTTGACACGCGGAGATGAAACAGATCTGTGAAAGATGATTTATGAAGCGTCAAAGTTCATCGCAGCCAGTTTAGATCCAACTTGGTGCAATTAGGATGAAAAGTGTGCTCATTTAAGACGCCTGTCGAGACATTAAAGACCGCCACAAAACATCAAAGAGAGAGACAAAGGAAGCACAACGCCGAGAGAAACAATAAATACACATAAAGCTTATGGTGCACTTTTTCCCACGACAAAACTCCTTTCTTTTCTTCCTCAGCCCAATAAAAACCTTCAATAACGAGCAACATAATCAGGCTCATTATCTTGTCCACACATTCTCACTGCAGATCAGATAAATCCTCTAGGCTGTTTGTTGCTCGTAGTTCCTTCACTTTGCTTTTGTCCCTTCTTCTTCTATCCGTCTCCACAGCTCGTCTAATTAATTTACAGTAGCTCAATAAAAAGAGCTTTTGTTTTAGTTTCTCTCATGAAGCAGCGCTTAACGGGTCAAGTCCCTCAACGTGTCTTGGGAATAGTGATATTGAGTATTGACAAAGTAAATCTGCTGATTTAGATTTTCATCAATACAAAGACGGGGCATTTATTTAGGTAGCTGAAAGGAATTTGTAGTAACTCAATATGTGTGGCATTGAGTTATAGCATAAATGGCATGAGGGAATTGTATAGGGCTGCAACTAACAATTATTTTCATTTTCGATTAATCTGTTGATTATTTTCTTGATTAATTGATTCGTTGTTTGGTTTATAAAATGTCAATCAGTGTTTCCCAAAGCCCAAGATCACGTCCTCAAATGTCTTGTTTTGTCCACAACTCAAAGATATACAGTTTACTGTCATATAGGAGTAAAGACACAAGAAAATATTCACATTTAAGAAGCTGGAATCAGAGAATTTTGACTTTCTTTCTTAAAAGAAATACTCAAATAGATTAATGAATTATCAAAATAGTTGGTGATTAATTTAATAGTTGACAACTCATTTTTGCAGACTAGTTGCAGCTCTAGAATTGTAATGTGAGGCACATCATATAGGAAGTATTAATGAAAAAAAGCTTTGCTCAGGAAGTATTTGTCAATTAAGAGTTATGGTGAACAATCTCACTGCAGCAAGCAAAAATAGTTTTTTAATCCTGGTACTTTGTGATTGTGAAACATCCATCTAAGGCTGGTTACACAGTAGCACACTGCTGCAGTCAACCAGATGGCTTGGAAACCAAGCAGGATTTGCTCTCTTTGTGGGTGGACATGCCAGTAGAAAGTAGAAAGTTCAGTCTGGGTTCAGCGATAAGGAGACACGGCTGAGCTGCTGCTGGATTTTCAGTTGTCATATTCTGGTGAGAACAGGTGAGGCTCATTGTTTTTGTGTTTTACATTCAAAAGTTGTTTCATGCCACATGAAGACACTATTCTCTGCAGTTTACCCTAGAGCTGCAAAAATTAATTGATTAATCGATCCATTGCCAACTATTTTTTAAGAAAAAAAGTTCAGAATTCTCTGATTCCAGCTTCTTAAAGTAACAGTGTGTAACATTTCAGGGGATCTATCGGCAGAAATGGAATATAATATTAATAACTATGTTTTCATTCGTGTATAATCACCTGAAACTAAGAATTGTTGTGTTTTCGTTAGCTTAGAATGAGCCCTTCATATCTACATACTGTAGGGAGAGGCTCCTCTTCACGGAGTCCGCCATGTTTCTACAGTAGCCCAGAACGGACAAACCAAACACTGGCTCTAGAGAGAACCTTTTGAGTTTTTATGTTACCTGAAGGCCACCGTAGTTCTCCGACACGCTTGTGAAACTGCAGTAACGTGAGCCGCAGAGTGCAAAACGGTGGTACCGCCAGCCGGCATCCGACGTCCGTCGCTCCTAAAGTAGCGTTATTATGGTCAGGATGGCCTCTTAGCGAGGCGAACAGCGTTACCACGGTTTTGCACTCGGCGGCTCACGTTACGTTAAAGGGAGGAGTGAGCGGAGGGGTACTCGGTTGGTTGCAATCTGCAACCACACCAATAGATGCCACCAAATCCTACACACTGTACCTTTAAATGTGAATATTTTTCTGGTTTATTTACTCCTCTATGACAGTAAACTGAATATCTTTGAGTTGTGGACAAAACAAAACATTTGAGGACGTCATCTTGGGCTTTGGGAAACACTGATCGACATTTTTTTACCATTTTTGACATTTTATAGACCAAACAACTAATCGATTAATCGAGAGATTAATCGTCAGATTAATGGACAATGAAAATAATTATTAGTTGCAGCCCTAGTTTAACGTAACTTAAAAGGGGAACCATGACACAACTAGTACTGGGGTGTTTGTGCTGTAAATTGCATTTCTGTAAACAGATTTTCCACAGAGATTTTTTCAGAGTTTCAATCTGATCGTTACACATTTTGATTCAATAATCATACATTTAAAGTCCCGGATTTGGAGGAAAAATAAAATCCAAAAACAATGAGTCAAGATAACAGGTTACATCACCCTTGTAGCTTGTATCACCCACCCTGAGGAGTGTGGAGCAGCACACATCTCCAGCAACACGGGGGCAGACCTCCTGTTAAGGGAGAATCCTCCGAACGCACAGGCTGTCATTCAGGTTCAGCAGAGATACCGTGGGTGCAGGCCGCTGTGGATAACTTTTCCTCACAAGCGAACACTCGATGCCCCTCTGTGTGGCAGAAACGATTCCACCGGTGGCCAGACACACTGCTGTATGACTCCCCTCTCAGCCTGATGCCCCCAGCACAGCCAGAGTGACAGAGTTTGCATTCAAGGCACACAGAATAATTTAACATTCTCACTGCGTGGTTAGACCTCTGGGCCTGGCTTGTGAGGGGGCCAAGTCAGGATGCTGCCAGTCTGCCCACCAGCACGATGGAATCGATTCACACTTGCTGCACAAAGTGGCACACGTTTATAATTGGTGTAACAGCAGGCAAATCATTGTTCCGATGTGTTGTTCTTCCCGCAGGATATGTTAGATAGAAGGAAAAGCCTTCTCTGCAGTGCTGCTCCATGTAGGGTGGAGGGTGGGGGGCGGGGGTCATCCGACCTTGGCGTTGATGGACACCCTCGCTCAACATCCTTTTGAGAAAGTGCGAAAAGAAAGTGTTGTTGCTGAAGGCAGCTCTGCCGCTGTTGGCCTTGGCCGGCAAACTGCTGATCGTTTCAGTCCAGCAGTTTGTCTCAGAGCTGACCGGGATGTGCCTGCAAGCTTAGCCTGCTTTAGTGCCCGCTGTGATGAGTTCCTCTCATCTCTGCGTGTCAACAGAGCTGGTGGTGCTCAACTAATCTCAATTATCTTCTTAAGAGGAATGTAAATTAGCTTCTGTCTGTGCAGTTTGAACATTTCGGGGGATCCATTAGCAGAAATGGAATATAATATTCAGAACTATGTTTTCATTAATCACCTGAAACTAAGAATCGTTGTGTTTACATAGGGAGCGGGTCCTCTTCACAGAGTCCGCCATGCTGCTCTGTGTCTAGAGAGAGCCTTTTTACGTTATCTGAAGGCCACCATACGTTCTCTGACACGCTTGTGAAACTGCGTTAACGTGAGTGCAAAACCGTCCTTCCGTTGCTCCTAAAGTAGTGTAATTATGGTAAGGAGGGCCTCTGGGTGAGGTGAACGATGTTACCGTAGTTTTGCACTTGGCGGTTCACATAACCGTAGTCTTGGAAAGGGAGGAGTGAGCGGAGGGGTACTCAATTGGTTGCAATCTGCAACCAAGCCGCTATATGCCGCCAAATCCTACACACTGTCCCTTTAAGGCCGGTTTATACCTCTGTGTTGAAGGTCCGGCATAGGGCTTTGCATGGAACAGCAGCTGCTCCACAGCTGACAGGAAGGCACTGCAACGGGTGGTGAAAACCGCCCAACACATCATCGGTGCCCCGCTCCCCGCCATGGCTGACCTACACCGCACACGGTGTCTGAGACGGGCTGGCAAAATCATTAGGGATCCTTCACACCCCAACCATGGACTGTTTGCCCTCCTCCCATCAGGGAGGCGGTACAAGAGCCTCAGGTCTCGCACCAGCAGGCTAAGGAACAGCTTTTTCCACAACACCACTACACTGCTGAACTCACAGGCCCGGCGCTAGCACCTCACCCCCCTTCACGATCTCTGGAATACAGCCCACACACACACACACACGCACACACACACAGACACTCTCTCTCTCTCATTCATGGACCTCCACTGCTCTTTGTATTTACTATTATCTGTACAATCCTCTCCTGTATATATCTTATGATTCCACTGTATATACATACTGTATCTACCCTCCTATATTCCTCTTATTTATATTCACTTAGTCCCATATGCATATAGTTCTATGTACATAATCTCTCTGTGTTTACTTGCACTTTAATTACAATCTGTATATATGTATATGCCTATGTACATACACCAATATATCCTCATTTGTATATATTGTCTTACCAGCACTTTACTAGTTTGCACTCTGGTTAGATGCAAAACTGCATTTTGTTGTACTTGTACTTGTGCAATGACAATAAAGTTGAATCTAATCTAATCTAATCTAATCTAATCTAATCTAATCTAATCTAATCTAATGGGTACCCTACGCCGTAGCCTGACATGCACCTCCCTCTCACTGATCATGGCCTGGCTATGGAAACTCAGTGCCTCTCCCACTGGTTTTGTGGGAGGTCTAGGTGTAAAAGGGTGAATGTCCTCATGGGCCACAGATCCTATTTTACACAGGGCACTGCCACTTCACAGGCCTTGTTAAAGGGGGGCGTCAATTCAGGCAATTTGACCTGTCAGACTCGGAGCAGATTACCTGCTGGGGTACTGAATCTCTTTGGGCTTGTCTGTCTGGATATTCAGGTATCTTGGGAGGGCAGCTGTCCCTATCTCCTATTTACACTGAATTAATTTCAACAAGGCAGCAATTCCCTTTGTACTTTTTTCAATTCTACTCGTTTTTATACTCTAAATGCTTTGACATCTACTGACTGATAAGACGACACGGAGGCAATGAATAAACTAAAAAGTGCTTTGGATGAAGCAGTCAGCTATGTCTTTCTCTCAGAGTGTTCTGTAATGTTTTGTCACATCAGTCAAATGCAAAAAAGGCATCAGAGGCCTGGGGAGCATTAATGGGATAAGAAGACAGCACTACGGGCTCGGGACATTTGCCTGGAGGTGGGTTTAAGTCCTGTAGAGCAAAGAGGAAAAACTGAACATCACATCAGACAGGTCTCACTATCAGTGGCACAACCACTGCTGTGGCATAGAGTCACAGCTCCAGCACTACTTAAAGTTAACATCGTACCATCACAGACAAGTTTGTGTCTTTAGCTATTGTAGATAATTACAGTGACACATAATAAATCATTTCCTGATAAATGTATTTTCTATCACGGACATCTTTGTATTGATTCCAGCTACTTTTAGGAAAATACACTCTAATTAAAAATATGATATTCAGGACATGAAATAAGGGGATGATAGAGATATGTCATGTATATTGATGCTTCTTGGCACATTTTCTGTTATATTTGAGTTTTTCTCACTTGAGAAGAGAACTATGCTGCTAAATCAATACATTTAACAAACTGTTCATTTGTATTTACACAATAGCTTATAGGATTTTGCAGTTAGTGGCTACGGATAACTAACATACACAATTTACTGTATTAGAATCTGGTAAAAATATTATACCTCTTTTGCTTTAAAATGCAGTGACTATGCTAATTTCCTTATAAAACTAATACCAATATTTAGTGCTCATCATCTGCAGTATTTGGATCTAATGGAGCCCTCAGACCAAACTTAAAACACCAAGACACAAAGTGGTTTGAACTTTCATATCTTTCGCCCAAAGTTAATTTATCTAACATGCCATTTCCCAAATTTCACTTCGCTGCCCTCTTATGTATCATTTTCTTTTATCACTCCTCCACACAGCGGCACACGACCTGAAGAACTGATGTTGGGAAATTTACTGGTTCACTACTCCCTTGTACATACAGTAATAGAGACTGAATAGTTCACTCTATAGTAAGCGGTAAAACTGAAATTTGGGACACTTATGAAACATCATAATCTCTAAGGTGAGACACGCATGGTCACACAATGGTCATTTTCTATAAAATGTGACACACTTTATTAGCAGAAAGTAGTTTACGTGCTACGGGAACTACTTTTTTTTGCGCTCTGCTGTAGGAACTTTTGAGTGCAGGAAACTGGGAGTGATTTCAGACACATGTTCACAGATGAGTGAACTGTCTGAATGAAAAGTGAAAACCTCTAGACCCAGCGGTGCAGGAAGAAGGCAAATAGGATCATCAAAGAACCCAATCACCGCAGCCACAAACTCCTGCTGCCGTCTGGCAGACGGTACCGCACCATCAGGCTCAGAGACAGCTGCATCCCACAGGCCATAAGACTGCTCAACTCTTGAGCTCTTGAACTCATCACTTGACACTTTACTCACACCACTCTGGTACACTTTACCTTTATACTATATCTACTACCTGTTTATAGCTGCACACACCGCAGTTTACATCTAAATTCACATCTACAGTCTACTCATTGTACCACAGTATTAGATTTTATATTATATTATTCTAAATATATTGGTTGCATCTGAAATTCCACACTAACATGCTATTTAGTACGCTAAAACAGTATGTGAGATTTTTTTAGTAAGTCCGAAACCTTAGTATGAAACCAATAGTTTGTGAATTGCATACGATTTCCGGTGAAATATTACAGTGTGCCAACGCTGGACACTACGGCGGCATAAATATCTCACAATACAATGAAGTATAGGCCCCGGTAGTTGGCGTTACCAGTGTTACACGGTGGTCGGGCACACACCGATTACATTACTTATCCATCACCCCCAGCGTCGTTTAAAAACATTTTTTTTTATAGAAATAAAATCCATTTCGTTCATTTAGGCGTGTCAGTGGCGTGTTATCAATACATAGCCGGACGATACAAACTGAAAGTGAAAGTGTCTGCTCTGTACGGAGTATCAGCTCAGAATAGCAGGAGTCAGATTTCACACACACGGGACGAGAGAGAGTTGAAAGACAAGACGATGGCGGAGGATTTGGTGTCAAAGCGAAAAGCAAAAGCACCTATTTGGCAATACTTCAGATTTAAACCCAATGCTTTAAGGGAACCATAATGTTAATGAAGTAATCGCTGTGCAGAGGACGGAGCGGTCACAGGTGGAAACCTGTGGCCTCGCAGCAAGTGCAGCAGTAAGCATCATCTTTTCTTGTAAAATGTCCGGTGTAATCGGTAACACCGGTGTTGTCAAAAGTTTATTAACCGGTGGGAAAATGTCCTCGCCGTGACATTCCTAATGCGGTAGTGATGACAACGTTCATAACAGACGTCGACGGACAGCTTTATAACATCAACAACGCTGCAATTTAACTGTAAGTATAAGATTTCACTTTGCTAGGTGTAATATATATTTTAAATTAGTTTACATTTTGATTCTCACAAATCCTCGTTTTGGTCACATGAGGTTGGCACGGGTTACCATGGTTACACGTCTCCAACCGGCAAGAAGGCTCTCAGGAAGTGACGATGTATTCCTGCTCAGTGCGTCCAAAAAGATACATACTACTGTTTATTGACACAAAAGTTGAATCATAGTACACATATTGGGTATGTAGTACATAGTATGCGATTTCGGACAAAGCCCCTGTACTTTATTCCTATAGTTCGACCTCTGCACTGTTTCAGGTTTTATGTCTTGAATTCTCATTTTTACTTGCAAGTTTGTCTTTTATACATTTTGTAGTAGTACTGCTGGAGGGAGCCCGAGAACAAGAAACTTGATTGCCAACGTAATTGCTGTGCATTTGACCAACAAAGACTTGAAACTTGAACTTGAAACAATATTCAACCAATCCATCAAGTGGCCAAAACAGGTACCAAGGTACCAATACCCTCTAACACCACCAAACCCAATTCTAAATTGTATAAAACACTATGTTTTCTTAGGAAGGTGCTTCAGTGAAGAGATTGTAAAGTGAAAAACAACCCCACTAAAGTTTAAGGTATAAGAATGAGAGTGAAAGTAAGAGTTAGAGAAAGAGAAAAAAAATAAGCTGTGTGGGGCCAAAGAAAGCGAGAGGGAAAGAAACAGAGGAGGTAAAATGAGAGGAGGCAGTGATGCGGAGCCGCCTGGAGCAACAGTCAGGTTTTAGAAGTTGAAAGAGGACCCTGCAGTTTCCAGGAAAAACATTCCAGTGTCAGACACTAATGGGCTCTTCTGTCTGAAACTGTTGTATTTGCTTATTTGAAAAAAAGAACACATTTACCATCCTTAAAGTGGAGTTATCTCTCGGGTCCCATATGAAGCACTTCAAAGATTGCCCATTTTAGCAATTTAATACCAGAAAAGGAGCATTAAAGGATTCTACAATAGAAGGCCCACGCCTGGCCCACCACCGTGTTATCCTCCGTATCACTGCTTTTCATTGCTCAGTGTGTTATCTTATAGAAAAGTTTCTTTTATCAAGTCTTTTTGAAAAGCTAACAACATGATGATGTTTTTTTTTTCCTGTCCACAGGTATCTGTACTGGCTGGAAAAACACCTGAACACCTCCTTATTTAAACCGAAATAAACAACAACTCTATTATTTTGATAGCAACCAACAACTTCAGCTCCTTCAGGCTTTGGAAGTGCTTCTGTGTCTAATACTTAATATTCAGCTCTCCTGTCATGTCTCAAGTTTCACCCATAACACCTCGCTTACAAGGCAGAGCAGCGAAAGCAGATCGTCAGCATCACAACAGTCTGTGTCCACGCTGGAGCTGTTCAATACTGCCGGGCAGTCTGACACAGCTCACAGCCAAATACAAAATCATGTACCTAAATCAATCTGCATAAGAGGTTAAAAAAACAGACTTAAAAAACGCATTTGAAACATGTAAACATATAACATGATGTAGACGAGGTTCAAGACTCCAGTGATTTAGCATTACACTTCCAATAAGGCCATGTTCAGACCTGGTATTAACATGCATCCTCAGTGATCGGATCACAAGTGCCAGCTCTAAGTACAGGTGTGAACGCACTCAAGACGCATTGAAGGAGCATTGAGATTGGATCTTTCAGACCACATTCAGAGGTGGTCTGGGTCACATAGGGCCACATTCTTTTAGCAGTGTGTACACAAATGTGTCCTGGGCCACATTAAGGACCGCCTTCTCTACTGATGTCCCGCTGGGATCCGTGGGATCACTGCGCTCCTCAAGTGAAATGACAGGCGAGAGCTCGTCTGCCTCGCAGCATGGAAACGGCCTCTGTGCTCTACTGTATTCTGTCAGTGCATCTGTATTTTATTAAAATATACCTTATCTAGAGGCTACATGTGTACAGACTATCAGACTGGAAACAGGAAGTGCCTTATTATCATACTGTCAGAGATGTGTGGGTGTTTTTGTTCCGCTGCTTTGCGCGGAGCTGACACCCGCCCGCCCGCTCGCTCTCTCTCCTCCCCGCTCTCTGAAGCTCTGTACTCCGCTGTTGTCTGGCAAAGGCAGCGGTGCCAGAGGCGTGGAGGTCCCCAGGGACCGTCGGTCTAATAACCTTATGTTTTGATGTTATAAAAATGTTAATAAAATGTAATTCACGATATTATTATGTACATTCCTCTAGTATTACGTCACAACGTCTGCTGTATCAGCCATGTGTTTACTGCGTGTTTATTTGCATATAGAGCGCGGAAGTGAGATCGGATCACAAGTGGCCACTCAAGACGCATGTGGAGACGCATTCTAATGCCGGGTGTGAACAGACGTACTTAAAGCTGTCAACTTGTGATCCGATCACTGAGGACGCATCTTAATACCAGGTCTGAACAGGGCCTAAGTCACAATAGGTCCCATAAGAGATGGATTTGAAAAACAAAAAGTCAAAATTGAAGCAGCAGAGGCCACAACATCCTGACTTTATTTCCCTAATATGGGCAAAGCTTCTTCGCAACTGGAAGCAAATGTTTTTTCGCCCCTTTCGCTTGCATAGAATGCAAGAGAACGGGAGGCGAATGTTAATTTTGCGCATGTGTGACAGTGCCTTAATGCACCTCAATGGTAATAACAATAATGACATCATCAGGGTTTATTTTCTAAACTTTGTAAAACTCACTCCAGAGCCGCAATAGAAAATTTCCCCGACAATGCTACATTGTGAACAGCAAATCCGTGTTGAAATCGACAGCCGATGGACAGAGTCCTCCTTGGCTAAATAACAGAGCTAACAGCTAAAGTAAGGAGGTTGCATTGAGTTACAGTTCAGTAAATGTGAGTATTGGGCGAAAGGCACATTATAAGGTTATCATGATGTGTTGAAATGTAATCTTGTAAAAGTTAGTTTTTGGCGAGAAGCTTGAAGAGGTTCATCAGGGATTAGTAATAAATTCGTAAAAAACAGTATGCAAACAGTAACAAAGGAATGTATGTTGAAGTACGTTGTTTTTTACCGTGATATCGAGAATCGTGGAATTTCACTGGTATTGGTATGGACTACTACATTTCTGGTATCGTGACATCCCTACCCTCAAGATGACTAAACTGAACATAAAATGCATAGAGTGCCTCTTTACAGTATGTTTTACTGCCAATATCTTATAAGTATGTGGTGAACATCTCACAGACTGTCACATTAACAAGGGGAATAAAAACTGTGCTTCGTAATCATTGTTGAGTAATAAAAGCAGATGCCCGGCGGAACACCCTTTGTGGCTTAGCTGCTAGTTGGAGATCACACTATCTCACAGTAAAGGGAGTAGTATTTCCATGAGGAGGACAAGAGCATTTCTATTACAGTTAGGTTAACAAGTAGATCGAGTGAAGAGCATCGGTAACAGCTTGTCTGTATAATCCCGTATTGATATTCCATTTGCTAAAAAAGGAACAAAAAGTACAGCTCATGTTCACTCAGGAACACTCTGATCATTAATACCATTATTGTGAAAAGCTTGTAAATTAGTCACTGACCCTCCCAAGGACAACCATTAGAGCTCAGCATGCATATAATTAGAATATATAATACACAATGTGATGTGATAGGACTACAGAAATATCAAAAAGCCAGCATGTCGATTAATGAGAGTCCAGCCAGGAGGTGGAGGTGCTGGTGGAGAACAACCACTCGACAACACGGTGTGACAGGCGGCCACTGCAGGGATTAATGAGGGGCTGACAACTTTAATGGACTGCCAAAGGCTGAGGAGACAGACATAGTAGGTGTTCGTTTGGTTTAGCTGACAATCATTTCATGACTTATTGTGAGTAACCCTTTATTATGTTTTCAGTTTGGTTCGTTGGTTTGATTGTCAACAGGATTATGGAAAAAGTACTGGCCTGATTTTCATGAAACTTGGTTGAAAGGTGTAGCATGGGCCAGAAAAATAACCCATTACATTTTGGAGTGAATCCAAATCATGGGGCAGCTACACACAGTATTTTTCAATTATGAAACGGTCATAGCGGAGGTTTGCACTCTCTGAGTGCCCTTCTAGTTTTAGAAAAGTGTCACTTGTCTCTATTGAAATTGTAACTGTTGTTACGGAGTTGCTGTTGTGACTGAGGTGGTCTCAGCATCATTCTTTACAAATTCACAATCTCTAATAGTAACCGTGAACTGACTGAGCTCCAAAACCTGACCCCGACACCTAATGCAGTGTGTACACATGCACACATTTAGATGAGTTGACTTACTTGAATAAATGGGAACAGGAGGCCCACAGCAAAGTTGCACAGCCAGTTAACTGTGCCAGCGATCATGAAGGCAGCAGGTCGGTAGGACTGTTCAAACAGCTCTCCGGTCAGGACGAAGGGGATGCCACCTGACGGAGAAGGGAAAAGGCCTTTAGTTACAACACAACACTGACAGCAAATAACAGAAACAAACAGCTTCGCTCCGATCATCATTCTGTGCTTTACAAACCACACAAAGTGGAAAGAGATTGCTCATTGTTTGCTCCTATAGTGCAGTGATTCTCAAATTGTTTCTGTCATTCCCCCCTTTGGAGGAAGAAATATTGTCCCCCTACACCAGCATATACCATCCTCCTGTTCAGTTCCGATAATCACATAATCCTGTTTTTCAGGAAAAACTCAGATAAAGCTCATATTACCGTTTCACGGTCACTACGAAGATACAATCAGCAATTTCTTTGACTGACCTGAAGTCTTGGGTATATATGAGTTTGACTTGTAAAATGAAAATAAAGACTTTTCATATTTTCTTTGACTGTTAGAATACATCTGTTGTTCAGTCCAGAAAACACAACAACAACTTAATACACAAAAATTGCTCATACAAAATGACTTTAAGATGCCACAAGCCTGAGATTAAAAAGCTCTGCTGATAATTTCAGAGCGTAAAAATGATAAATTGTAAAAGATAATTAATCAATTCAGTTTGTAAAAGCCATGAGCTACGTTACTGTGTTTTAAGGGGAGACACTACAGGTGAATAGGGTAAAGATGCTAGCTAATAGATATCACCATGAAACTTCTCCAGTTGATAACTTAAATTAAGACAATGATTTCTTTTGTGTTACAAGTTTTCTTAAGCAAAAGACAAAAAAAATCACCAAAAGGCATTATCTGATTCTAACTTTTGGTGAATTTAGGAGAAAGTTAAACGCAAATAGATAAAGTAGTAAAATAAACACCTAAATGTGTATTTTGGATGTTTTCTTTCCACTAGTCCGAAAGAAGACAAAGCAAAATAGCCCAAACTCTAAAAATTGACCTGTGCATGAAAAAATGTTTTTGCCTGTGTCGTGACATACAACAATCAAAGTTTAAACATGTTTAATATGGTTGTTGAAAGTTAGAAATTCCTCCAGCCTCTCCCCGAGTACAATGTGCAACCAACATTTCCAAACCTCCGAGAGCAGATGTTGACATTTGGATGTTTTGGTGGGCGATGACGTCAAACTAGGAGGCTGAAATCGGAAAAACCTGGCCCACTGAGTCCAAATGTAAAAGGTAGTAATTCATCCTGACAGATTATTGCAAACTCAGTGGAGAGCACTGGGGAGCAATTCAAAACACATAGTCTCAATTTAGGAGTAAGGTTAGAGGAAAAATGCTGCTGCTGCAGAGTTAGTCTCATTAAGCTGTGGTGGATTTATTTTCATCATCTTCCTAAATTTGTATTTGGAAGTTTACTTTTGACAGTAACTTATTTTTTTCTAAACACAAACCAAAGAGTCTACTAGATAATTAAATTCTAACATTAAACAGGTCATTTTGTTTGAGTTCGGTATGTCAATTGGTACCGAATTCAACATTAGACACATCAACGTTTGCTTCAGAGACGTGAGAAAGGAGTGTACTATATTCAAGGTCCAAAGTGATCCGGTATCCAAAATGACTGATACACGCTCTACAAGTTCTATAACGGTCAAATTATAACTTTGCAGGTGAAACAAACTTTTAAAGATATAGTTTTCCAAAATGTCCTTTGTATCTCAACACAGTTTACAGTTGAGTCTAAAAGCAACAGCATCATTTTCAATCAATCAGATTTTTTCCCCCAACAAATTGTTCAACAGATAATTTGTTCTAATGATTCAATCAGGAGAGCTTCCTGCCTCACGAAATTGTTTATATGCTCAATCAGCTAACAATGTCCATGAAAATTAACTTTTACAGCAGGAACTGAGAGCTCAATTGCTGCTGTCGATCGATTCCAATTTGTTTTTCTGGCAGTTTTAGATCAGAACAGCATAAGCAGCAGCAGGTCATTACTTTTTGTCCCAAAAATACTCATTATCTTTCAATTTAACATACTATTCATGACATCTGTTTAATGTTGAAATTACATTTTTTTCAGTCTGTAAGAAATTATACAAAAACTAGAATGGCACTCGGAGAGCGCGGACCTCCGCCAAGCTGCCCGAGTACGATTACCACCCCTTCCCGTGCAGCTTGGCCATCATCCACGTGTATTTTTGTTTATGTTGAGATCAGCTGTACGCAGCAGAGCAGCGTAAAACACTTCATTCAAACTGGACAGAAACAAAGTAAAACTCACCTAAACCGTCGTTACTCTTTCCAACAATCATCAAGTGTGCTTTGGTCGAACTCAACTGAGATTTCACAGAGTTTAACTCGAGTTTTAACACTGCACATGTCTTAAAGTCTGTGGTGTTAATGCACAAGCTGAGCGGAGTTATTAAAAAAAACATCCCGAAGCCGAATCATGATCCGGATCGCCACCAAAATCGAATGGATTGTTCATTGTGCCACACCCCACCCCTCCAAAAATTCAAATCTATCACAGACTTTTGGAGTAATCCTCCAAACGGACAAACCAACAAACCAACGCCAGTGAAAACATAACCTCCTTCTTAGGCCTTTGGCCTTGGCGGAGTTAAAAAAACAAAGATGAAGGTGTAAGAGAGGTTCGGGCTGCTATAGTGACTTGTGGTGGGGCGTGCTTCAAGTATTTTGTGCAACAAAACACAATTACGGCTCTATGTTTGTCATGAAGTTTTTGCTTGTGACTGATAACATTTGAAAGTTTGAATTCACACACAAACAGCAATGTTTTAGAAACTGCACAAGCAACAAGATAAAGGTGATGGAAGAGAGACGTGAACGAAAGTAAACATTATTATTCACAGCAGACACACTCGATAATATTATAAGTTATGTCTTATCTGGACCACGTTGTTATCTGGCTTTGAATAAGCTGCAGGCTGACAGAATATTGGTATATGGGTGTAGACAGTGTTCACTGTAGGGCAAAGCATGCTGTGAAATAGTGTACAATATGTAAGCATTTTCAGGCCCATTGTTCCTTGCTGAACTGAGTTATATTGCTGCCTGTTTGAGTACATTAACCTCATTGTTGTTAACAAATGACTTAAGACATTAATTCTGTAACACTATGTACTCTACATGTGGCTTCAGGCATCTGAAAAATGCACAAAAACATCAACTGAGGTTATAGAATTGAGCGCCGTATACTTCTAAATCTGAGGATGTTGCATTTTATCCACACAGCAGGTTATTTGTTGTCATATAATTGCCTCCGAGAAGCCGGTTAATGAGCTTTACAGGCCACAGAAGCCCTTTCATTTAGAGCTGAATAAAGGGAGGTATGGTTCACATTAGCGCTCAGCATCCTCTTAGATTTAATTGCTAGCGATAATAAACCCTCTCATTATTTGAATAAGATGCCTCGCTGTTTAGTAAATGTGACCAGCTGATTAAAAGTGACTGCATGTGTGTTCATGCGTGCACAGAGTTGACCAGATTGCACACTTCAATCATGTGCATATTAAAGACCTATTATAGAAGATACAATAAATTAAATTAATGGTCACTAACATGAATTGCAGATGCTGCCGGGTCCCCCTGATAGTACGGTACATCCACACTGAGGAGGATAAATGTGGAAACACTGTGTTTTGTCCACACTAGCGTTTTTAGGTAATTACTGAAAACTTTTTAACTTTTTCTTTTCCCACTTTTTTTCTTTTAGCAAACCCCAGAATTGTGCATTGTAGGACAGACAATTACTCTGATCACCGAGAAAGTTAGAGGTGATAGAAATGTCTCCTCTTAACTTATTAGCTGCATAAATCTGGAGCAAAGTTTAAATACTAAGTGCAGTCGTTGACACACAGTACTGCTCTAATGGTCAATTTTCTACATTGAGTGCACCAATTATACAGTAATACATGCTCTACTGACTACAAATCTGCACGTCAAGTGGGATCACAAAGTGCGTGGGCACTCTCTGTGACATGTTAGAGGCTACATCATGCTTCTCTTGACTATTTGGAATCCCTCTAACAAAGGAAATGCAACTTTCATCACATGTGATTCGTTTCTAATGACGAGAGCAGGACAAGCGAGCAACAGGAAACATTATAGGAAGATCATTTTTCTGGATGCAACCACGACAAAACTGATCTCATTTCTGCCAGGAGGACAAATCCGCTTCACACATGATGCAGGGAGGGTGGGCCGGCTAGCCAACATGGGCATTTTGTGTATGCGTGTGTGTGTTCGGTTTAGATCTGTTCCGAGATAATCCGCTCAGTACAAAATAGTGTTTTCCAGGGACTTGTGCACCTAATAATGTGTGAAGCCTGTGTGTGTGAGAGGGAGACGGCAGAGTGAAGAGAAAAAGGTCAGGTGAAAAATAAACTGATTGGGATAAACACTGAGAAATCAGGCCTCTGCTAGCATTAGAAATCTATGTCAGTTGCATATTCGTCATATTTCCACACAGTTCTGATCCATAATGTTGTGTTGGGGATATTTCGAGCCTTAAAACTGAGTGCACTTGTTGCCACAGCATGTTCCATGTCAAGCCAAATGTATCTGGCTGGGGTGAGCCCAGGGACAGTAAACTAATTAGACCATGTATGTTATTTGGCCGGCATATGTCTTTGGAGGGCCTCAGAGGAAACAGCATGTGTTGAATCATGAAAGTACGCAGGTTTGCCTGCAGCCAAACACCACAGCAGAACACAGATGTACATCCAAGCAGAAAGTGAATGGCTAATTTAATGAAAAGCCTGCTTTGTTACAACAATTCCCTATTAAACCAATAATAACCACCACTTTTTAGTAGGAATAAAGTGCTCCAGGGATGATGTATTTTTGTAGGCCAACCAGGAAGTTAGCATTGCTCTGGTTCCCTCGACAAAAAGCCAATGGGATTTTCCCATTGGGTTTTGGATTATTGTAGAAAATAAGCTCTGTGGCAAACAAACGTTCATGGTACTTACACGTTTTGTTCTGGAAGACAATCTCCACAAATGAACACCAATTTTTATGATTTTTGAAGTGTAAATGCAATTGCCAGAAGTAAAAAGCTAATGGCTATAAACAAACTACACCACGGTCGCATGAGCACGAGTATACACAACGAGGCTGTAAAGGCAGACGAGTCGGCGTGATGACGTTTAGTAGTCTCATTTAGCCACTTGTTAGCTACCGCCTTTTTTAAGACACATAAAGGCTTCAAAATTCACGAGTGGGGTATTTATTGAGGTATTTTATGTCGTAGAACAAAACCTTAAAATCTCTTAAGCTTGTGTTGTCCACTGACCTTATTTCAAGCATCTAACTAAAAAAACATTGACTTCCAGACGAGGGAACCGGAAGTTCAAAAATTCTAACTCATTTCCGGGTTTTAGGACTCATTCCTGAAGCACTCTATCGCGAAGACCTACTGGAGATTTGCCTATATACTGTAGGAGACCACTTGTTCTACAAATCATTAATCTTAAACAAATGATATTGTGTTTCTACTTTATTGCCTGTTCGTAGATTAATTTCCTCCAAAGCCCATATGCGTAAAAACACTGAGAAATGTTTGTATATTGTATTTTCTTCCTGCTGGAGGGATTCACATCAAAGTCAAAACTGGCTAATGTATCATCTATTAAAACAGATGGAGATTTTCAGATTAGAATCTGTTCACGCTGCATGTGCAACACAGAGCAGGTGGGCAATGCATGCATCAATTCCCACAATCCGAAACAACACATTCAAGTTCATGACGGCTCAAACATACAAATGGTGCTTTGCTGATACAAAGTTCTGACATCCATATCACAAGACTCAAAACCATGTACATGGCTGGACTGTGTATGTTCAGTCTGTGGCTAAATTGTTACACAAATAGTGGACATGTATACGGATGCGCGTTGCTCGAAGCGCTCTGCAGCTAATGAAGTTGTGCAAATAAAAAATAACATCAAATAGCATTTAAGAATTGCAGATCAGAGCGTCAGTAGTTTTCGATTATATTTTCTAATACTGTGCATATATCACCAAGTACGATTTTAGTTTTCAAGTAGTTTTTGTGAATACAATTGCTGCAGTTAACAGACTCTGCAGGGCACACTGGAGACACCGCGGTGACTGCCACACACTCTGCCTTCTCCAGTCACCTGCCGGCGCAACTCGCCGCCTCTGGAAACTCCCTAGAAACTCTTAAACTAACCGTTGTCGATCCCAAATAAAGACAGATTTAGCAATCGCATGGCTTATTTCTTGTATAAAATGTTTTCAGAAACACATTTGGGTGAACTATTTCCGTGATATACTAAGAGAAGAAAATTTCCAAACCAACTGGCATGTTGCTTCCGATTTGAAAGCTCGGAGCAGCAGCCCAAGAACAAAGAACGTACTGTATATTGATACTCTTTCCCACGAGGGAAAGCGTTCGTCCAATCAGGTGCCTATTGCCTTGTGTCCAATGCTGGGAAGGGAGGCGAATCACTCGCATAGGTGAATGGAACAACTGACACGCCCCCCTGAAAACGTAAACAAAGGACTGTTCCCGCCTTTTCATTTTGAAAGCGCAACAGCAAGAAACTCCAACACTCAGCTGACCAATTCTGTAACTTCTTCACTCAGTCAGTCACTCAATGACAGACTTTTGCGCTTGTAGGGCTGGCCCTCAAAATAAAGAGGACTAGATCTGGATTAAAGGACAACTTAACAGATAGTCAATGGTGGTGACAGATTTAACAGCCCAATTAGAGAAGATCTAAATAACATCAGCAACCACGAATGACATAATAACACAAAGTTGATCAGACAGAAATTATTCTTTTAGGTTTGGGTTTGTGACAAGAGCTTGTGCGCTGCCTTCTGTTTCAGCTTGACCTCTTGAGACATCACATTTCCGGGGGGTCGGCCACACTCGACCAGTGCCAGAGCCTTGATCTGTTGTGCCTCAGGCGGAGAGCCGCAGATGACAGGACAGCGGTGAGAAGGCAGCACCAGAGGACACTGCTTTTTTCAGACGCAATTGGTTCTGACAGGGACTTTAACTAGCTCATCTGTATAGTTTATCAGTGTACCAGCAATCCTATTACATGGCTGAGAGAAGGTTAGAATTAAAAAAACATATTTTTAATACCCCACAATTATAAATAAAGAAATATAAATGATTCGATTTTCATTTTCTGGCACATTTTCCTAACAGCAATGAATGGTTGATATTTGTTTGACTCAGTCTAAGAGGATTTTGTACGTAGTAGCACTACCTTTTGCCCTTGTAGTGACTCATGTGGTTTGCTCCACTGCTCACAGATGTATGCTTGTGATATCATCCGACAACACGCTATAAATAAAGACTAATTATATAATAGGATAATAATGTCACACTAGCAGAATACTGCCCTCCCACACATGCACATGAAACACCCATGCCACATATACAGCGGCATGAGCACAGTGACAAACACTTGGACATTCATGCAAAAAATACATACAGTCGAACTGCAGCACGATGCATGAGTTTATTGGATTTTAAATTAAAAGCTTCACATTCTTTAAAATAATCATAAATATCAGCAAACAAAAAACAGCATTTCAATGTTATATTTAGTAGGGCTGTCAATGCAAATTGGTTTTAACGCCACTAATATCTTTAATGCATTAAAGCAACTTGCGGCTTTTAGGTTGCAGCGAGGTCAGTTTTAAAGCTAGAGTGAAGATACTGGCATCATATGAAACTAAAAAAACTAAGAAACCCATTGGTACCAACCATGTCATACTAGCTTGTCAAGAAGGAGGCTAAATAACGCTCCAAACTTAGGCTAAATTTTGGCGAGGAAAAACTGTCATGGCCAATTTCAAAGGGACCTCCGACCTCAAGATATATGAATGAAAATGGGTTCTATGGGTACCCACGAGTCTCCCCTTTATAGACATGCCCACTTTATGATAATTACATGCAGTTTGGGGCAAGTCATAGTCAAGTCAGCACAATGACAGCTGTTGTTGCCTGTTGGGCTTCAGTTTGCCATGTTATGATTTGAGCATATTTTTTTTTTATGCTAAATGCAGTACCTGTGAGGGTTTCTGGACAATATTTGTCATTTTTTGTGTTGTTAACTGTCCAATTATAAATATATACATACATTTGCATAAAACAAGCACATTTTTGCCCACTCCCATGTTTATAAGAGTATTAAATACTTGACAAATCTCCCTTTTAAGGTACATTTTGAACAGATAAAAAATGTGTGATTAATCATGATTAACTATGGACAATCATGCGATTAATCACGATTAAATATTTTAATCGATTGACAGCACTTATATTTAGACATTACCGCAGGATCAGAAATGGCTTAAGCAGTGTGTGCTGCACCAGTATTTAACTTGCTATGCTGCTGAGGACTATATGAAGGGGTTTAAGTTTTCACAGGTGCAAAATAAAGTAAACTAAGTTTTTTTTATCTGTAAATTGCAAAAACTAGCAAATAAAGGGAACTTTTCACTCAGAAAGGAATCAACACTTTAACCAATGCACAGTACAACTAAAGAAGAAGAGCAGGTGTAATAATGAGCTATGCGATGAGTCATACCTATTAGTAGGTGATGAGTCATACTATTTAAGAGGAAGTGTAGAGTAAAAAAACACACTGACAATGTAAGTCAACAGTTATCAGTGTATTTATGTCACAGGTACGATGCTACCTTTAATGCACCGACCGCCGGCAGCGATCAAAATACAACCAGAGGGAAACAGACTCTTTTTTTTATTTTGATGTGTGATAAGCAGAACATGGTGTTAACTGTTACACACTGACAATGATAAGAGTGGGGTACATAACATTTAATAAACTGTGTTGACAGGCCCGGTTCGATAGCAAAATATTAGGGTGTTGCTGCTCTCATTTCAGCAGATAAATAATGTCATTACAACAGAGTCATAAATCATCCTCAGACAAATAGATATAGTTATAGCAAAGCTGCAGCTGAATCTGGAGCTATGTATAAAGACTGGTGGATAAATCAAGTGTTTGCTTTAGAGAAACTCTGATTTTATACAGCGTCAGCTTGTGGTTATAGTAAATGCAAGCTTATTATCCATGATGTTTTCTGAAATTTGGGTAGGGATGAGTAGGCTTCAATGTGTCCTGATTTTTGATTGAAGTCCACCATCAAAAGGACATTTCAGTTCTCCTAATCCTACCCTGAGGACTGAGGAGTAAAGAGGATTCCTAAGTGGAAGTCTTTCATTGGACGCACCCTTTTATTGGAAATCTATGACTAATTGGATACTGGAGCTGATATGATTGATGTAGAAAGCTATCATGGAAACGCCATCACCAGAGCACCAGCCTGGTCACCTAAAAATAACATTCCCATCATTAACTGTATATAAGAAGTGGACGTAGTCACCGTGACGTCACCCATTGGTTTGTGGACTGCTGTTTAGAAGCCTAGAGTTCGACATTTGGTCCATTGCCATCTTGGTTTTTGGCTGTCGCCATCTTAGTTATTTGCACCCAGAAGTGACACGAGGGGGTGGAGCTAAGTACAACCGAACGCTGAATAACACGTTTTTTAGGCAACCAAAATGTTACAATTAACTTTCATGAACTGAAAACACACTGTGAAAAGGTTAAAGTTGTAAGATGAAAAATGGGATAACTCCCAGACCGGACAACGCCGTGGTAGCGACCTGTCAATCACAAGGTAGCCACGCCCTAAAGCATACCCTGCTTTATGGTCTATTTGACTCTAAATGGGACCATCATTTACTAAATGAACATCATGCTGTATTGAAGAAGACGTGAAACTAGCGATTGAGACCATAAACTCATGTTTACAATGTTTACTGAGGTAATAAATCAACTGAGAAGTAGGGTCATTTTCTCATAGACTTCTATACAATCAGACTTCTTTTTGCAACCAGAGGAGTCGCCCCCTGCTGGCTATTAGAAAGAATGCAAGTTTAAGGCATTTCTGTATTGGCTTCACTTTTCAGACCCCGGAGTTGCCCACTGGTTCCCATACAACGAAACTGAATCGTCAATTACGTTTCGAGGGAAACTGGGCAATCCAGCATTTGAGGTCAAGAATGCAGTTATTAAGTGTATTAATTTGATAAATATCATTGTGGTTAAAAGAGAGGTACAATTCAGTGTCATCTGCGTAGAAATGGAATCTCACATTATGCTTTCGGATGATATGCCTCAGGGGAAATATGTAGAGAGAGAACAAGAGTGGTCCAAGCAGGTCATCTTCACAGAGGATGACTGTGAGCTGCCAATGGCTACACTAAAAGATCTATCTTGTATATAGGAATAAAACCACTTTAAAACTTGACCAGAGATGCCAACCAAATGCTTGAGACCTTCCAATAAAATAGAACGGTCAACGGTATCAAATGCGGCACTTATATCGAACAAAACTAAAACTAAAAGAGTCTGCTTCTTTTAAAAAAGCAATCAATTGTTCAGAGACAACTTTTTCTAGAACCTTAGAGAGAAAGGGCAGTTGGGTAATTGGTCTGACATTATCCAGGGATTATGGGTCTATAGAGGGTTTTTTTTTTCAGAAGAGGTTGAGCAATTGCATTCTTAAAATAAGCAGGGACAGAACCAGTCAATAATGACACGCTAATTATGGAGAGAATATAAGAGCTGACCGATCCATATGCTTCCTTTAGAAACCTCACAGGCAGGATGTAGAGAGCACCACAAAGAGGGCTTCATTTTATTAATCACCTCAGTGATTAAGTCAATAGATATTGTGTCAAAGGACTCAAAGAAGGCAGTGGTTTTAAAAGAAATTGTGTCCTGTGCAGGAGGGGGGATGTATTTTCTGATGCTAGTAACTTTGTTGACAAAGAAGGTTAAAATTTCTCCCCATTTCTCAGGGGAGGTCCATACTGACTTGGAGGAGCCATGTGACACAGTTAATTACATTGAACAAAACCCTAAAGTTGTGACGGTCCCTCTTTAGGGGACGTATCCTGTCAGTTAGCCGAGGCAGGAAAACTTTATGGAGCTTATATGGTGCAATTTTGTCCAGGATCTGGGCGCAGGTATTATTAAAATTATTTGACTTGAGCCAATGTCAACTGAGGAAGACAGGGGAGCGTCTGTGAAGTTGGCCGGAGAGGAGGTTTTAACAATCCGAGAGCATACAGGGTTTGGCTTAGATTATTTTGTACCACAAATGTCTGATTCACTAACATCATGCGAAAGGACAAGATCAAGGACGTGATCCTTGTTGTGAGTGGACCCTGTGACAATTCTACTAACAACAATGTTTAAAAACTCTATGGCTAAAAGATTATCAGAACAAATATGTATATGAAAATCTCCCACAATCAGAACTCTATCACAGCTAGGTATTACCATAGAGAGTTCAGAGACCTGTTCAAGAAAGCCAGACTTAGGGGGTCTACAAATTGAAATGCAGTATTAAGATTCCCTCTGATAGTGAAACACAGTGACTCAAAGGATAAAAAGTCACCTATGGAGATGAGTGAGCAATTGATGTGTTAACCACTGGAAGTATCCCCCTCTACCAGATAACCTGTGGGGTGAGGATTATATCAGGGGGATAGAGTCACCAACATTAAACATAAAAAAGTCAATTTTGTTAGAGATGATAAAATCCTAGCAAATAAAATGTTTATTGGAGAGGAGACCTTATATTGAGCAGACCGAAATTACGAGAGTGGCCGAAACAGGATTTGCATCGTCCGACACGAGTATTAGAAACATGGCTATTAAAAGCACAGGGAGCATGAGACCTGCTATTAGCCTAAATAAAATAGGTAATTAAAAATGGGTGTTTTTAAAAGCTCCTTAGGTTGCTGAGGTGCCAAAACTGAAAGCACTCTGCCCCTGTGGATGTCAATTAGTGTCGGCACATGTGTGCGGAGGCCCATAGCACAGGCTGGAGTTGGAGAGGCTGGAATAAAACACGTTTACAGCAAACCTTCGTAAGCCTGCTCGATTTGGATGGAGTCCAGAGCGTTTAGACATAGAAGAGCGTTCCCAGAACAGATTAAAATTGTTGATAAAACCAAATTGTTAACAGCAGCAATGTGACTAAAGCCAGGTGTGAAGCTGCAAAAGTCTGCCAAAACGACCACTGCCACGGCCGACAGCGGGGAGTGGGCCGGAGATAAAAACTTCCTTTTCACTGAAGTTGTGCTTTAGCAACGAGATTCACGGTGGAGTGCTAGACCCAATATCCAATGAGCATAAAAAATGTGATAGGATAGCTCATCCCAGATTTCCAACATTTCACGTGTTTAATTGGCTCATATCACAATAGACATACGCCTAAGCGTTTTGGCGTTGCCTTCTTCAGGTTTGTCCAGCAGATGTGGTCGACTCCTAGACTTGTTTCTTGTTTTATTGTGGGTTTTTTTGTTAGCCAGAAGGTTTTTTTTCTTTTCTTTTCAACATCCATCTTAGCTAAGTCATGGAGAATGAAAGTCAAATTTTAGCTCATTTAGGTCAATTTTTTTATAGAATTTAAATAAAAGTTCAACTTAATTATTATCAAACTAAATTTTACAACAACATTTTTACACAAAATGGTAACACTCAGAGGAAGATCCCATGGCGATACCTTCATTAACATGATGCACCTGACCTATCCTGGTGGAGACAAACACCGACAGTGCCCTAAACTAGGCTAAACAGCAGCAGTTAAACTTCTCAGCTGCTGGACGACCCGATCCACCCTGTTTTCTCTGAGGCCTGTGACAGAAAACTGCAGGGAGTTAAGCTCACATTCTGCCCTCAACAGAAAAAACACTGGCTAAGGTAAAACACTGCATTTGCTCTCTCAGCTTGGACTATAGATTGCGGACGGAAACCAGAGGTTGTTGTCGTGTTGCCCACGAGAGAGCAGAGCCGTGACGCACATTGGTGGCCCCGATTAGAAACAATATCACATGGCGGTCCATGGAGGCAGAAAACACGATGATTAATCACGCTGGTAGTTTGACTTGTTGCTGGTCATTTGGGCTGTGGGATAAAAAGAGCAGATCCTATCAGCAACAACCATGATAGTGGAATTAACCGCGGAGGGAGGGAGGAAGGCCAAGGTTTCCTGGGGTTGGATACAGTAAGTCAGAAGGATACTGTGTGGAGGACTTTAATTGAGCACATGTGGAGCTTGCGGTCACAAAGGAATAAATGTACCGCCTCAGAGGTGTCCTCCACTATAAATGAGTAGGGTCAGAGATGCTCAGTAGCTACTGGGACAAAAATAAAGCTGCACTTTAATTCTTCAATATGCCTGTTCAGCCTTTGAACTGTGTGAATTTATAATAGCATTCCTCTTGCTAGTCAGAGTACTGGTGCAGCTGAAATTAATCAGAGGTAGATGTTTCCAAAACCCAAATTGTTTCTGCTCAACGGTCCAGACTTTTTGAGCATATGCTGTTACTGAGAGCACAAAAAAATGTAATTTGAATTGACAAAAACAAATATTTTAAGAATCTCTTGGAGGGCGTTCTTCATTCAAACCCTGAAAGGCAACAAGAGTGTGGACGAGGCCAAATAGCATCACCACATACTGTACATGTTTTTTCACGGCAACAGCTCTCCTCGCTTAAATCGCACAAGATGTGAAAACACGCTGCGGCCTCAACAAGAGATCACCATAATTGCACTCCTACATTACTGATGGAGTTGTGTTAAGTTACTGCAAACTGAAAATTTTTCTTGCTGCTTCACACACAGTGAACTAGCGGGAGGCTTTTATTGTGAAGCAGCTTTAAGAAATGCAATGAATGACCATTTCTATGTCAATTACTCACCCCGTTACGTTGTTTTTTTCTTTCGCATGCCTCCACGGTGAACAGAGAATCAAAAAATGGAGAAATGTTTTAAAGTAAAATTAAAGCGAAATTGAATTCAAGTAAATGGTGGCCGCATTTACAGCAAAAGTATATCAAATAGGGCTGTAATTAATCGCACCTTTTTTATCTGTTCGAAATGAGATTTGTGAAGTATTTAATACTCTTATCAACATGGGAGTGGGCAAATATGCTGCTTTATGCAAATGTATGTATATATTTATTATTGGAAATCAATTAACAACACAAAACAATGACAAATACTGTCCAGAAACCCTCACAGGTACTGCATTTAGCATAAAAAATATGCTCAAATCATAACATGGCAAACTCAAGCCCAACAGGCATCAACAACGGTCAGTGTGTCAGTGTGCTGACTTGACTATGACTTGCCCCAAAACTGCATGTGATTATCATAAAGTGGGCATGTCTGTAAAGGGGAGACTCGTGGGGACCCATAGAACCCATTTTCATTCACATATCTTGAGGTCAGAGGTCAAGGGACCCCTTTGAAAATGGCCATGAAAATATTTAGCGTAACTTTGGAGCGTTATTTAGCCTCCTTCTCGACAAGCTAGTATGACATGGTTTCTTTAGGTTTTCTAGTTTCATATGATGCCAATCTTCACTCTAGCTTTAAAACTGAGCCTTAAAAATCGCAAGTTGCGTAGAAATAGTGAAAGAAATTAGCGGCGTTAAAACAAATTTGCGTTAACGCGCTATTATTGCGTTAACTTTGACAGCCCTATCAAAATATCTGTTTACAAACTCTCACACAACTTGTGCAGTATAATCCAAGTCTTACTTATCCAGTAGTATGCTCAGTACTTCCCAAACACATGGGTCTTCACTAAAACCTTACTATTTAAAACACTTCCGACTCATTCGGACTCATTCGGACTCATCCGCACTCGCACGGACGAATAGCGCACCTGCGCAAGCGTGAGACTGTTTACGCGGAAGTGTTTTAAATAGTAAGGTTTTAGCAAAGACGCATGTGTTTGTACTGAGCATACGACTGGATAAATGAGACTTGGATTGTACTGCACGAGCTGTGAGAGTTTGTAAACGGAAGTTTTGATATAGTTTTGCTATTGTTAAATGCTGCTTTTCTGTTTTTTCGATTCTCTGTTCACCGCAGAGGCATGCAAGAAAAACTAAATTTTTCTTCAAGATTTCAAGGTAACACGGTGAAGTATTTCTTTAAGATGTTCAATAGGTGAGCATGGTAAGGGGATTACAGTTCTTGACTGTGATGTTGTGTAAAAGCTGATAGTCGATACAAGGGGCAGAGCCCTCAGTCTTTCTTTCCAACAAAAGGAAAACTTGCTCCCGCTGCTAAAGTGGAGCGAGGGATGAATCCACGAGCGAGGACGTCTCAAGTGTACTCTTCCATAGCGAATGTTTCAGGACCCCAAGGAGAATAAATCCTTCCCTGCAGAGGGGAGGCTCCTGGCAGAAGATCAATGTCACGGTCATAAAAAATGTGTGAAGAAAACATTGTTTCCTGCTTTTTAGTAAACACCTCTCAGGGGTCTCTGTACACAAGGGGGAATATTACATAAGTCAGTCTGACAGGAGATATCAGCCTTGGGAAGCACCACAATATGTTTGGGGTGAAACTAGGCGAGGAATGACAACAATCAGAACTCTGCTTCCCGGGAGGCTCCAATTATATATGGGATGCGATCGAACTAGGACAACTAAGAATTACAGGGAATTCTTGAGATTTATGATGAGGATTTATGTTTTTGTGCTAAATGTTAATGCGGCAAACACACATTAAAAAAAGGTGCTTGATGTTTTCACTCATAAATCTAAATGACAAACCACATACAGTATGGCAGGACAGGAATATTAAACAGTAGCAACTGCATGTCGGTGTACTATAAAGAAAAGATATATAACAAGACATTAACCTAATGGGGTGATAAACACAAAGATGATTAGAGCCACCAAACACCCAAATACTCACCCACACACATATAAATTTAGGTGTTCAGAGATTAATTCTGCCTCACAAACTCCTTTACGTCTTCCTTCATTTCTTTTTCTCTTCCAATTGAATCTTGATCCAATACTGAGTGCCACGCATCATTAAGTTTCACCTTAGCTTGAGTTCAGTCTCCTCTCATCACTTCTGTCCCTGTATATATTGCTTGTGGCTCCTAAAAAGCAGCGGATGTCACTCTTGTCAGGGCGTGTGCACGTCTCACCTCTGGTATCTCTCATTACCTGCTAACTCTCAGAACAGCGAGTAGTGTGGCTGCCCGACATGTGATTGTTTCCACACTCCCAGGTGAAAGGTGATTCATCTTGTTCAATGGTCTTCTGTCTCATCCTCTATGGCCTGTCTGTCAGCACTTTATAACCCCCTCTCTATCTTCCTTCCACCTATATGGTCTTTTCTCTTCCCAGGAGAATTGAGTGAATACACCGTCCAGCTGTATATGATGTGACCACAGGGTCCGCTCCACCATGCTGTGAATACAATGACTGAAAACAAGTCCATATAGCTCTCAAGCAAGAATTCACTCGTTCAAAAGGGGAAACTCTAATTTGTGGCACAATTGATGGATTCATCCTACATTTTTCCTTCTAAATGCAAACCCAAGCACAAAATTGTACTAAAAACAGTAATACTTTACTTAATTTAGGTTTACACCTAGAGATGCAC
The DNA here is from genome assembly GCA_916700995.1 of Hozukius guyotensis. Classification (NCBI taxonomy): domain Eukaryota; kingdom Metazoa; phylum Chordata; class Actinopteri; order Perciformes; family Sebastidae; genus Hozukius; species Hozukius guyotensis. The sequence goes on along the minus strand of CAKALU010044325.1, from coordinate 56,729 downwards.
TGAAACCGTTACCAGTATCGGGTCAGAGACTGTGCTCGTGTACTCATACATCCGATACAACCGCATCCAATACCACTTTACGGCTCTGTGACATTAACCGACAAGATTAGTGCGTTGCATGCAGGACTGCTGTGATTGAAGTGCCTTACAAGCCGCCCAGCTGCAACGATAAAGCGATGCACTAACAGGTTAAATCCATCATTTCCCGCCAGCTGCAGTGCCTGCACAAAACAGGCAACTGAGTCCGGGAGAGTTAGCAGCAGCAATGTTGCTTGCATTGTTGTGGACACATGCAGCCACTTTAGTCTCCACCGCATCAATTAGTTTAGCTGCGAGGTTGTCAGCTGTGTGTCTGCTTGGCATACTCTGTCAGGGTTTCCGCCAGTGTATTGCAAGCCCGGCGTAATGTTAGCGAGTGTCCGGTTGAGAGAGACAGAGCGTGTGTGTGATGGTCGATATGAAGTTATCAGTAACTTTATAGCTGTGAACGTAGCAGTGCAGTATGTGTACGGTTTATTTGTCGCTGAATAAATGCTACAACTCCTCAAGACCTGAGCCATGTTTCCGTGTCTTGCTTGCCACCTGCTGATTAAAGTGAAGGTGGCAAGCACAACTCCGGCTCAGACGCACTTAAGGTGGGCTGACCTTTAAGGTGGAAGTGACAAGCCACTCCTCTGTGTTGTGTTTATTTTTTTTAATATTTAAATCGTTAATTATTAACATCCCTACTGCAAACTATGCTAAAACACAAAGTTGAATGTTAAAATGTCAGCAAAAGCATCATGTTGTCTATTTAATATTTTACAGTCAGAAAGTGAGTCAAGAGTGAGACAAAGTAAAACTTGTTTTTAAAGTCATTGTTAGAACTGTAATGGTATTATTAAGTACTCATATCGGTACTCGGTATCGGCAAGTACCCAAATGTAAGTACTAGTACTTGGTCTGAAAAAAGTGGTAATGGTGCATTACATCACTACCCGTATTTATCAACTCATAGCCCGAGCAGGCACCATGTTTTTATTCAGCTTTAAGTTTTACAATTGAATTAATTCCACAACACAGATTATTTGTGACACAACAGCTGTGATTTCCTTTGTTGCCCATCAAAGCTCCGATACCATCCAAAATAAAACATTTCCCACAGCCATGATTAGAGAAAACAGATTCAACCCACGGATGGTCCTTGATGTTGTGGCCAAATGCGGCTCTAATCTTTTTTTATGTAAAACAGCTACTGTACTATTAGCTGAGAGAGAGAGAGAGTAGGAAGTTCCTCACTTACAGTTACTCTTATGTCCTGCTCTGAAGAAGTAGTATTCTTTGTAGAGCTCAGCAAACTGGCATAAATATTCGAGTTTGGGTCGGAGTCGGATTAGTTTTGCATTATTATATAACTTTTTTTTTCTTCTTCTTCATTTAATAATTTTTATCACAAACAAAAAGGTAACATCTACAGACAGACTCACAAACATACCAACCCCACATACAAAAAAACAAAACAAGCATAAAATAAAATAAAATAAAATAAAAAATAATGAAAATAATGATTGATGATATTATATAACTTAATAATAAATGTATCTGACTCTGTCAATCGTCAATGCGTGACGTGTGTTGCAATTAGATACGCAATGCCCACTGGGAAGTGGGAAGAGAGACAGAGTAGCCGATGCGTTGAATTAGCCGGGCGAGTAATGGATGAAATAAAGGTGCATGACTTAAGTAGTAACTAAAGCTGTCAAATAAATGAAAAGTAAAAAATACAATATTTTCCTCTGAAAAGCAGTAGAAAATGGAAACACTTAATGAACTTAACTACATTCCACCACTTGTTACTGTATGTACAGTACTCTAAGTGAACTGTACAGCACGTGACTTATGCGTATGAGACCAACATAAAAAAAATAGGAAATAAGAAATAGCTTAAAGTTGCAATTTGTTAATGAAATGTCAAATGACTCCCTGTAATGTTTAAGAGATGCTAAAATCCTGCAGATCCTACAAACTGCTGTTTAATGCAGCTTTAAGAGCTAATTGAAAATGCTCAAAATGGCATACCCTTTACTGTTAGGTGAGTGAGAGGCAGCAGTAATTGATTTGCTTAGCTAAGCTTTTTCTTGAATTAATTAACAAACATCAAAACCAATAAAGTGTTTTAGTGTGAGTGCACAAGTATTTTATTTAAGAAGAGGAAGAGGAAAAGGAAAACAAAACCAGGGGAGCATTTGTATCGTGATCTGCCTGTAAACGGTGATGACCAAGCAATTTTCTACTGTTGACGCACAATTTACATTATGACAATGAAGGGTTCAGTGCGATTTGACAGGGAACAACAATTATCATTGAACAATGTGTATCTATAGTGACTACCTCAGTTGCTTTTCCATATTTAACTCCAGGCAGCGGCGTCTCACCGTAGTGCACAAAAGAATATCATTTGCATTTTAACTCATGAATAAAATTTAGAAACACCAGGTGGGCTTATTAGTTTGCTACTGAAGTTAGCAAATGTTTTCTTTTGTTTAAATCCTGACCAGATCATGCAGTTGTAAAGACGAAGAGAGACTCCTCACCTTTGAATGAGGATGAATGCGTCACGCGGCTTGTTGTGAAACAGTTTATTTGATGCACAAAAGGAATGAAGGCTACAGTTATAGGCTTCAACTAAAAAGCCATAATGTCAAGGCACATACAAAAGACGCTCCCGCCCTCCACTGACTTCTATTCAAGTTAGGAGAGAAGTTAGTTAGTTAGTCAGAAAGTTATTGGAAGCAGAACATTGTGTGTGTTGCTGAGCCTGACCTCTCAGAGGAGGCCAAGGAAAAATCTTTTTTTTTCAACAGTGCAAATACAGTATGGTGCCTATTTTGTTTAACTGATTATGTGAGACTAAAAAATACCCATATAGGTGCTTCATCTAGCATAGCGCCAGGTGAGCATCCGAAAATGCTGACACGACAGATTTTGATTATCCAGAGGAAATGGGGTTTGAAGTTTTGTTTTTTACAGTTTAAAGAGAGCTGCAGCTTCACAAATAATCTCGCTGTACAAACCTGAAATATGTGTGAAACGGAAACATAACTGAGTAGAAAAGGAACAAAAATTCAATTACTGTTCGTTCTCAGTGTGCCGCAAGATTTTAATAATTAATGAAGGCACCAACTGTGCCTGTTGTGCCTGTTGTGCGTGCCATGCGTAAAAATTGCTCGATAGGTGGGCCGAGCAAATGAAAACACAAGTAAAAATAATCCATTGACAACATGAAGAGCGCCTATGCCTTCACATTTAGCATGTATCACTGCATTGTTTTTCCCCTCTTTCTCTAAGTTGCACCCCTTCAGCACCCTAAAGCACCCAGAGCATACAGATCAGACCGGACAGACGCAGGGAAAAGACGAGAGGGAATAGTTTGGGTGTATCAAGCAGTGGGCAACTCCGGGTGCAACACCGGCTTTCTAATAGCCAGCAGGGGGCGGCTACTCTGGTTGCAAAAAGAAGTCTGATTGTATAGAAGTCTATGAGAAAATGAGCCTACTTCTCACTTAATTTATTACCTCAGTAAACATTGTAAACATGAGTTTATGGGCTCAATCATTAGTTTCAAGTCTTCTTCAATACAGCATGATGTTCATTTAGTAAATTATGGTCCCATTTAGAGTCAAATAGACCATAAAGCAGTGTATGCTTCAGGGCGTGGCTACCTTGTGATTGACAGGTCGCTAACGAGGCATTGTCCGGTCTTGGTGTTGTCCGTGTTTTTGTCTTACAACTTTAACCCTTTCACAGTGTGTTTTCACTTCGTGAAAGTTAATTATAACATTTTTGGTAGCCTAAAAATGTCTTATCCAGCATTCGGTTGTTTCTTAGCTCCACCCTCTCGTGTCACTTCTGGTTGCAAAAGACCGAGATGGTGACGGCCAGAATACAGAACTCGAGTCTTCAAAATGGCAGTATAGTCTAGTTATAGTTTCAAGTAAAATGTTTGCTCCTTGATGTCACCTTCCCTAAAATCGGGAATGAAATCCCTAAAATGGCGGCAAAACAAATTTATATTCAGTTCCAATTTATATAAACCCATGGTGGTAATATTATGTCTACTTTTTACTCCTTGCTAGCAAGGGTACTGTACAAAATGCTTGCGTGCTTTTGTGTATCCCACTATTCACTACAGTGAGAGGAAGGTTGCATGGGTCTCTATAGCAAAAGAAAAAAAACTGACATCAAAAGGAATTAGATGTTTGAATCTAAAAAGTTTTCCGCTTGCAGATCTTCTGCTTTCATTGTTTCATTGTTGGTGTACAGTCCTGCCCTAGTCGTCAAATAAAGACAAGCATAAAGCATTTTTATTATTCTAATTAGGGACGGATGAAAAGCATCAGCTCTAATTGATAAGGAAAATGAGGAGTGCTTCTCAGAATAAATAAGATCAAAGAATGCTGGGTCACAAATGTATTTTTATCTGACTCCACCGTCAGTCCTTTTAAAGCACTTTCTTAGCACCTCTTTTTTAGGGATCGATGCCGTCATCTTCTCAAAGTGAGAAAACTTTATCGTGACAACACTTTCTTTTTTGGCTGTGAGGGCCTTTCGATTGTAGCTTTCATTGATCCCTCACCCCTTGCTCGCTTTAGATCACAAAATGGGCTCACTAAAAGGGAAGACATAAAGGGAACGGGACAAGGTGAAAAAAGGAGTTGAGATGAGTTTGTACTGTACACAAAGTGAGGGAGGATATGAGCTTTTGTAATGCTGGATAATCAAACTGCACATGCTCCCTGGAGTTACACGACAAACCCGCAAAACACAGATTTAGGTATTCAGCGTGCAGGTTGGCGGCATGGGTGTGATGTTTATTTTCATCCAGGGCAACAGTCAACAGTCTAATCTCTGTTTTATATGACAAGTGAGTCACCAGGATTAATTAATAAAATTTTTCATCTGTGAAATGAGCACACATCAATTACAAATTAGGATCAGATCCGAAAGTACGATACCATGACGAACGAGGGGCCACTGTGCCGAGTGTCTGTGCTGTTGGTCTCACCTTGCCAACCCTCTCTCCCCACTACATCTGAGCAGGCTGAATACACACTCACACATACAGACACATAAACTCTCACGCTTATGGACAACGTACAGAATCACATGTTGCATGTCTCTAGACTGTGTGACAACGATGATCGTGGAAGTTTATTACGTCTCACTGTGTGACATGGATCTAATCAAATTTTGGTCACAATCTGTATCAGAGTGTATGATATTAATTTGAGGCTGTCAGATTGTGTAATGAATGTGTGGTGAATCGTAGCCCTATACTGCAGTGGTTCCCAACCTGGGGGGCTTTAAGGAAAATAGGTTGGAAACCACTGCCCTACTGTATGATAGAAATAAGTATATGAGAGCAGAGGCACGTCATCCATCTGAGCTGCATTTATGTTTCATTTTGGCACTTCAGAAAGGTCTTGTCGGCCAGTGTATTCTGCTTCATTTCATGTCGTATTCTGATCGGTCGGTTTGTAGATGTGGGTCGTATTTTCCACATTATGGCTCGAGTCATGCCTACTCGAGCCTAATGCAGAAAAATCACTAGAGATGCACCGATACCGGACTGAATATCGGGTCGATACTGACTCAAATAGCTGGATCAGGTATCGCTCTATTCAATTCAATTCTATGTCTATATACTATAAACATTATATGCTGGAATTTTAATTCCTTAAAAAAGGTTTACACTTAAACTGTAATTCCTGTTAATTTTTTAAAGATTTTTACCAAGTTGCTGGTGTACGATTTATTATTTTAATACAATTCAGTAAATTTATATCTAGGCTATGTCTTTATTTGTTAAATTTTGTTTTACAAAGTAAGGAAAGCAATGTTTAAGTCAGGCCTGATGTTTCCTTTCACATAAAAGAATGATCCCAGTCACTTTCACACGGTGAGGCATACAGCTTATTAATTAAACATTGGTATCGGATCAGTACTCGGCATTGGCCGATACCCAAAGCCCAGGTATCGGTATCGGTATTGGGACTAAAAAAGTCGGATCGGTGCATCCCTAAGAATCACATTTCTACTGTTTACCTCACAATTGTCATGCCAAAACATAAAATAAATAATCCTGTCTGTGAGTATTATAAATGCAGTGTTTTGGCGACTGATAAGCCAAAACACATCAATCTGTTACTTTAACTGGATTTCCTGGTTTGTATTTCATTCACCCACCTGTAACTCAAACACCAATGCAGCCCCCCCTGGCTGTTTTAAAGTGGCAGTAGGCAGTATATTTTTGGCATCATTGGGCAAAAATTCCATGATAACCTTTCAGCATATTGTAATTCAAGTGTTCTGAGAGAAAACTAGACTTCTGCACCTCCTCATGGCTCTGTTTTCAGGCTTTAAAAAATCTGTGACGGGAGACTTTGACCAATCACAGGTCATTTCAGAGAGAGAGCGTTCCTATTGGCTGTGCTCCGGTCATGCGACCAGAACTTGGCGTTCCTTCAACAGAATTTACAATGGCAGCTGCAACACAAACTTTTTCATTTTGCAGCTAAACTGTCCACTACAAGATGATTCTGAAAACATTTGAGGCAAGAAATAGGCATTAACGTAACACACTATTGATTCATATTTGACCAGCTGCCTAGTTTGGCCATTTGGTCGGAGTTCGCGAGTGATTGACAGCCAGCTCTCATAGACAGCAGCTGGACAGCAGACCTCAGGTCAGCTCTTACTGCTTGTTTTCCTACGGTCTGTGAAATCTTGCAGATGCCGTTAGGAGCACCGGAGGATACAGAGGTGCATGATTTTTTTCAGGTTACGTGTTTCATCTACTTCTGTAACGATATAGCGACCGTTTTATAAAAATAACTTTTTTTAATCATGTTTGCTCCAATCTCGCTTACTTCAGCTTTAACACCGGTCTGTTTTTAACGTGAATGCCCGCTTACGGAGAAAAAAAGCCATGCAAATGATGTCTACAGAGGAAGAACAAGGGCTGAGCTTTAAATCCAAGTAATTCGCACTGTGGAGCAACAACTACTGCGACTGCTGCTGAGTCACTGCTGTCACCAGGAGCTGCAGGACCATAAAGTATGATGTACCTGCACCAAATGTTGAGTGAGACACAAGCCGAGAATATTGTTTCCCTTGATGAGATGGCTACCACAGAATGACACTGCAAATGAAATAGAACTCATTAAGGACATAATCATAATTTGTGAATACATTTGCACATCAAATTTGAACTCACGCTGCATGCATCAAACGTTCAGAAGCAGCTGCTTTTAACTGCATCTATTCCACGTATGTTAATGACACTCAATCACCTCATAAATGGGAAGAACAATCACAGGATGTTAATTATTGTGAATTTACGAAATGCCACTGCCACATAAACATCACATTAACTAGAGGAAAACTAGAGTCCCCATCTGCAAAATCTCCAGAGCAAAATGACACCGAAAAAGGCAAAAGAAATCACTTTCATTTCTCAATAATTAAAGTAAAACTGAACATATGAAAGGAGATCACGCTGCAGGTGTTTGTCATCGCAAACCCTCGCTGTGAAGGACGTTAAATGAAAGTTGCTTGATTTTAAAGGCTCGTACGCGGTATGTCACAGCCACTTAAAGAAACATCAGTACCACGGGGAAAAGCTGATGAACACGTCAGTGCATCTTTGGGGAAGTGTCGGTCTCTGCTGTCGCACATGGGAACAGTGACAACCTGCTCAGTGTTGATACTATTTACTCATCGACAGGATAGAATAAACAGCCCTCTGAGGACTATGATCCAATAGAAATATGCACTTCTCACGTCTCAGGAGGTTCATATTTATTGACTTCTTCTCCAATGTGATTCCATCTACATCGACAGCTCCAGTTGTCAGAATGTATACAGCGCTCATCAAAATGCCAGCTGTCATCCCCATTCCCCGTGCAGAATGCAGAAACAGAGCCGAATCTGATCTTGTTAGTAAGTTTGTTATATCTGGTCTTGTTAGTTTTTCATATATGGGCACCAGCATTAAAGGGGTTGTGAAACAGCTCGGGGAGAGTTGTTTTCTCTGGTTTGACAAGTTGGCAGAATCTGACACATTGAACAGGAGAGTCAGAAAGAGAAAATCCACAATTTCCAGTTAATGAGATGCCTGCTAGAAGAAGCCAAAAAAGAGCCACGAACCTTCGATTTGAGTTCAAATGCCAAATTGTTTTTTTTTTTCAAATGGCAATGGTCTTAAATAAAGTCTAAATGTCAGCTTTTAAAAGAATACTGTAGAAGAACTTCAGAAAGCACATTTTTGATGCACTAAATCAGCCGCTTAGACTGTTATAAGGCCATTAAATAAACATTATCAGTGGTTATAAGCCCCCATAGATGTGGGTCAGTAGGGCCCTGCTACACCCAATAGTTTTATAATTTATTCACATGGTAGATAACTGAAAGAAGGTATAAAAGAACACGACGGCGAGCTCTAGCAACCGTACTAATTATGACAGGAGCACACGCGGAAGTCAGGCGCTGTAGTATAGACAGCGTGAAGGTCGGGGGCGATGGATAGGACACGAAACACAGGGCTTTCATCCAGGAGGCTGGAATTCGGATCCAATGTGAAACCAACATCGTTTTATCTTTGTGTTCACAACCGTTAAGTTTCACTTTCAGTTTTGAAACAGTCATTTTAAGACAAAAAACGATGTGTTTCCCTAAGCCTAACAAAGTGGTTTTGTTGCCTAAACCTAAAGAAGCCTTTTTGTTTGTGTTCAAAACGTAACGTTTCATTCAGTTTTACAACATGTTACTTTTAAGTTTTACTTTCACTTTTACAACGTAGTAGGCCCCTAATGACCCACATCTATGATGCTTATAGCGCCTATTTGATGGCCTGATAACAGACGAATCGGGTGACTAAATTACAAAAAGGGAAACACAGGAATGGAACTATTCTGCAACAATTAACATAACTATTGCCATGCTCTAAAACATCAAAGTATGATCTCCATACCACTTGCTAACAAATGGTTGGCTTCAGGAACCTATACAGTGACTCCCTGCTACAGCCCCCAACAGCGAAAGGACCCAATTAACCACGAATAGACATACGTATATCTGCCCCATGTACTCCTCACTCGTTCTGGTGTTTGGCAGAAGAATGGATTTGCTTCAGCAGACGGCAGTTTCCGCTTGTCAATCATCTGACTCAGACCATCTGAAAATATGTCAACCTGTGAAAGATTTGCTTACGATTTCTCACCAGGAGCTCCAGCAGCTGCCCACGCCAATTAAAAGTGTGGTGCATGTCAAAAACAGCACATACCGCAGTTTACGGGCCTATGCTTTCCAAATGAGAGAAAGATGTGAGAAAAATGCATTAGGTATAACGGGGAAGGTGTAAAATGGTATTTAATGTTACTTCAGCTGAGCCACGAATCAGAATTTGACTGCTATATAATTGACTTACTTCAATTAAAAGTGATACTCCACTCAAACTCGATGTTCTGAGTGTCAATATTTGGCTTTAAAGTTGCAGTCGGTAACTTTGAGCAAATATGATAAATAGTTATTTTTATAAAACTGTCACTATATCCTGACAGTAGTGTATGAGACAGATAATGCCTGAAGGAAAACAACCAATCAGAGCTGAGGAGTCTCTAAGCAGCTGTCAATCACTCACAAACTCCGATCAAACTGTCAAACTAGGCAGTAATGATTAAATACGAATCAAGATTCTGCGACGTTAATGCCTATTTCTCGATGTTTTCAGAAACATCCTGTAGTGTACTGTTTGGCTGTAAAATTAGAAAGTTTGTGACCTGGCTGCCATGTCGAAAACAGTCCAGCCAAAACCAAACCTGCCCGCCGGCCGGAGAAAACGTTCTCATTTTACAGCTAAACAGTACACTACAAGATGTTTCTGAAAACATTTAAGGCGGGAAATAGGCATTACAGTAACAGAATCTTGATTTGTATTTGATCAGCGCTGCCGAGTTTGACAGTTTGATCGGAGTTTGATTGACAGCTTCTTAGAGACCCCTCAGCTCTGATTGGTTGTTTTCCTTCAGGCATATTGAAATCTTACAAATGCCATTAGGAGCGCAGGAGGACACAGAGTAGGGATGGGTATCATTAGGATTTTATTGATACTACAACTCTTTTATACTCTTTATCGGTTCGCTTATTTATCGATACTCTCATCTGTACTTTTTCATTACTGAATAATTGCTTTTTAATATACTATTTTAAAAAATAATAAATTCAGAACAGGATTAGAATTTATTTATATGTTAAATATAACTGAATGTTATAAATCACTATATAAACCCAATAATATCTCACTAGAAACTAATCTAGAATGTTAATAAAATAAATAATATTCCTGAGTGAAGTTAAGAAAGAATAAAGAACGGACAACAGTCTACAGACTACATACAGACTGCTTTTGTTTTAGCTATATGTATATCACATTTGCTCAAAGTTACCAACTGCAGCTTTAATATAATGTGTATAATAATATGTATATTATAATATAATGTGTGGCTCATGATCATGACACTGATGAAGGTCACAAGCTGAAACGGGTTGGTCTTACTTCTTATACTACTGTACAAGTGTTCTCTTCTCCATGCACCTTGGAAGTGAAAATTGTGCCAGAAACCCCCACTCTGCTTCTTTAATATAATGTGTCCATACCGCACTATTGCTCATATTGTTGAAGCCCCAAAGCTCAAAGGGAATATTTTGGCAAGAAAGAGAGCCACCTTTCAAGCAGGCGGTGACTGTTTAGAGTATCACTTGGCGGGTTTATGTGCTCCTTTATACTGTATTTTAAACTAAATGTACACTAATTGGGAGAAACCCATTCCAAATCAATAAAAAAACATTACCTATGTGCAGTCATCAAACTGGCAATAAGGCTGTTTTCTTGAAAGAAAAGTCTTCTAAAAACTGTTGAAAAACACATTAAAGAGCCATATACTTTAATTGTGGTGCCATACACCTTCATTACAATGAGTAGAGCTAGTGTAGTTTATTCTGAAACAACACTGCGACTGCATTATAATGAAGGAAAATGTCACCCAGTGCAATGCTATGGCTTTGAAGTGTTTTTTATTGCTATGGAATTGCTTTATTATATTAACAGTGGACTTCTATTGCACAGAGGGACAAGGCTCAAACAATACCTGTTAACAGGATACATGTATTGTTGGTTTTGTTGATAATTAAAAATGCAAAATAACACAGCTTTATCCTTCACGTTTTTAATAGTTGACCCTGTAATACATGGATTTTATCTGACTGCAGTAACGTGTTGCAGTGGTGCTGTATAGATGCATGCTGTGCTGGATTTTATGAGGTTTACTCTCACTATCATTCCACATAAACAGTATTTCAAATAGCAATCAGCCCAACAAATAAACTGCAGCTTGTAATTCAAAATCACATCGAGAAATTACTGCTGAAAAACCCATTTCTTAAGACTTATGGATTCCATTAAGCATTTCACTAGAGAACAGTTTTATGAGTTGTCTATTTTCCATTTTGCCTTACATCTTGTTGCATTTCACTCCACTATTATCTAAATGAGTGTTTGCTTCATAGCAACTCTACCATCTGAGTGGTTCGCTCACACTCCTCGGGTTCGGCATCATCCATCATCAAGTGACTGCTGTGGCCGCCTGTGATATTATGCTCCCTCGGGTGCCGAGGCCTTTAACGGAACTCGTCCAGCCTGAGGTATTTTTTTATCTCATCCCACGACTGTTACATATAATTTTGAAGATAAATCAAACACTGCATGAGCATGGATGTGCGCATGGGGCGTGTGTTTTTGTATCCGGAGGGAAGCAGCGAACAGGGAAAGAGCAAGGAGAGAGAATCAAACACACTGATATTGACACAGTGAGGGAGACTTTTCACCATAAACAAGTGGAGGTGCTGAATGATTAAAACTGAGTGTTATCTTTTATTTTCAAAAGGCATACATTTCAAAAGGTGTAGGGTCCTGTGATTACGGCATGTATCATTACAAGTAGTTGTGTGTGTGTGTGTGTGTGTGTGAGCTCACGTGAAACAAGTGCGTAATCGCCGTGGGGGACCAGGCGTCAAGTCCCCCTGAGTATTTGTAATAACCAGTCATCAAATGCCTCCAAAATTCCTTCAGAAAACGGGGAAAATATTCTGTACACTCCTGGCCCGATCTATGTAAGGCTTTCATTATGTAACAATATATGCAAAACTGTAACTGTTATTACTAGGAGAAAATGAAGCTCATCAGAGGTCGCGTTAACCGAATGTTTTCCGTCACTGAAAAATCTGAAGGCCGTCAGTCATTTTGATGGACTGGAGGCCTTGGAGTGCGTCTCTGGCCTTTGTGCGCCACTGGTGCAAAAGGAGCGCTGCGGGATTTCCTCCCGGTGAAGTGGGTGCTTGCAGGACTGGGAAATCCCACGTTCAGAGAGTCTGGTAATTCCAGTCTCCGGAGTGGCAGCAGAGCTCTGAAAGCGGGTTCAGCCTTCAGAACCAAATTAAAACGTCCATGAGAAGACGTCTGTCTGAGGCAAAGACTACGGGAAAAACTCATCCATCTGCTTTGTGTGTGTTGACATGATAAGTGACAGCACGGTCGGTGTCGTGTTCATCTTTTCTCTCCATGCCTCTATAAATGCATAATCTATAAGTTTATTCTCAGCTATTAATTATTTTAAAAAACCAAAATACACACACAGCGGGCGCCACCGCCAAGTGTGCCACCGTCTTAGTCCTTAGTCCAAAATGTATTGAAAAAAGAAAGATGTACTCATATCCAAACTTCATAACGCGTTTTTATCAAACAAAATATTCTCCTTCAATCCATCTTTGTTGATATCGACCATTTCAAAACAACATTTTCACTGCGGTCAAATACTGTTTGCTCTCCCGCTTGCACACACACAAAGGACGGATCGCACCTGCATCAACAGATATTCAAGGTTTCATTTGAAAACCTCAATAGAAGCTTTGAATGCAAAAAAAAAAGACACTTGGTAGCCTAACAACCCTAGTGGCTCAGTCTGATCCACTTTGTATGTTTCCCATTTACAGAGCCAGGGCTGTGTATGAACACCAGATATATTTTCAGCGCACACAAAACAGACAGACAGACAGCGGACCGTAAGGAGAGATTTGCCGAATTTGATAAAAAGCGTATTGGATAAGAACCACAGACCCCACCTTTAAATAGACATATGTCTTATTATCATTTAAAAATTAAAATTAAAAGTGATGGGCAATAATAGATTATGATGATAGATTTTTACAACCCTGTCCTTCAAAATGACGGACAATGAAAAAGTCTATAACGCAACCACTGACGCTCATCACCTGTAAGTGTTCCAAGAACTGAATCGCTCATTATAAACCCTGTCCTTTATTGCATGAGGGTCCTAATAGACCTTTTCATTACCATTCTGTTGCTAGGCCAACCGCTTTGGTCTAAGTTTACTTCCTGTCATCTACTGCAATAACCACCATTGTAGGTAATAATACGTAGGCAGAGCAGGTATTAAAACATATGCGTAGATTTATTCAGATGTGGCAGCTCTGACAGCAGGTTGTCAAAATGTGAGATTTCAAAGAGGACAGGTGTTTTACAGCAGTTCACGCCCAGCACTCACAGTAACATACTATTAAGAAGGATGAATGGAGGCAGTGGAAAATTGTGTTTGATCATAAGCAATTACACCACATGCTAACAATTCTTTTGGATATTCGGAAAAATTACCTATTCAAACCCTGCTCTACTTCACATGCGGTCCACTTGAGATCCAATTGGGACCAGTTAAACCATTGCATTATAACCTATAAATAACACCTTCTTTTACTGTAAAGAAGTACGAGTACATTCTGAAAATGTTCACAATTAATGAACAATCCATTTACAAACAGATGATGAACAGCCTGAGATGTCTCACTGATCTCTTGACTACGATTAAAAACAGCAACCCTGTCTGCCACAAAATTATGTTCCCGTACAACTAAACTGCATTCTCAATTATGTTTTGAGGGAAACGTATTTTCTCCCGGATTATGGTCTCAGTTTTAAACAGTTTTAAACATGTGGTTAATGTTGTAAATTGAAACAAAACAAAACAAAAAATGCAACTAAACTACTTGGTTAGGTTTAGTAAAAAACATCATGGTTTGGATTAAAATGACTGTTCGTTACGCTATGGACAAAGACATTTTCCACCGGTGGCTGATGCATGAACAGTAGCCTACGCTTGACAGTGATGTGTCACGTAGACTTTACGTAAGCATGTGGGATCTATAATAGCGTGTCCAGCATATGGCCTGCTACTCTTATTAGGACGGTGCAAACCCGGTGGACAAATAGGAATAGCAGAGCTTTTTATTGAAAAATTGTAATTAATGACTTCTCTGCAAAGAAGAGCCAGTTCTGGCCCTCGGGCCGTATGTTTGGCAACCCTGCTCTAGAGCCAGTGTTTGGTTTGTCCGTTCTGGGCTACTGTAGAAACATGGCGGAGCAACATTGTGGACTCCTTGAAGAGGTCACGCTCACTATGTAGATATGAAGGACTAATTCTAAGCTGACGAAAACACACAATTCTTAGTTTCAGGTGATTATACACTGATGAAAATATAGTTATATATATATATATATATTTCTGCGAACAGATCACTGTTCCTTTAAAGCTTACATTGAATTCATAAATCAATTACATGTTATATATCCATCTGCGTGGCGGAGTGTAAGCACACAAACTGGCATGGTTTAGTAGTTGGCAATAAAGCCAATACAGTTCATTCAAAGCACAGATCTCTGTGGAAGCTCCACATTTCACTTAATGTTGGTATATTCCTGCATTAAAATCAACCATATGCTCAAACCTCAACACAAGCTGATGTATTTTTCCACTGATTCGAATAAGCAGCCGGCTTCCACACGACCCAAAACAACTTCCCAATCTTTGCTGCTGACCTGACTGCTGCAGAGGGCAGCAACTTGCAGCAAATTACACTTTCCAGCATCACGATTTTAATCTAACCGTTTCAACTCTAGCCTATAATCATCTCAGCAGGTGACAAAGCGGCCGGTCACAAATCCAAAGACCTGCAGTACGCCCACCAAACTGTGTTAAACCGGAGAAAAGGAACACTGGCATTGCTCTACAATGGAGGGACCTCAGACGCGGCAAATAAATTAATTCTGATTTCAAATTGTCCGTTTGTCCTTTAGACATTAATTTCTGGAACACTGCTATCAGGGGAGCTGATGAAGCCCCAACACCTCGATCTAACACCTAATGTATCTTTGTATGAAGCTTCACAGGATAAAAAGAAGGATGTTTGATGAAGACTATACAGTGCGTCACACACTGCTGTAAACCATACATTCTGTACACAGTGTTTTTATCCATGTGAGTATCATGTAAACAGAACCATTTATCCAAATCTAGCCAACTAATTTGCTGATAGATTGTGATTCATGTCGCTGGCAGCTGGTAGTTATGATAGCCCCTTTTTTAATTGGCTGTTTTTGCTGCCGCACAACCATGCAAACACGCACACACTGTGGTCTCTACTTTGAGGGTGGTAAACTGGCGTGCTCTTCCGTTGCATTGGAAATGCATTATTTGAGATTTATACAGGCTCTACTAGAATATCCTATTACCAACCTCCCCAGTAGTGTTCCTTATTCCTGATGTGAAGGTGTTGAGAATATTCTGCTGACAGAGCACAAGTTTGACAACGGCACTACTGCTCATGACAGCCATATCCAAAACAAAAATGATGTACCTCTTACTTGTTTTGGAGAGGCGGAGGCTGGATTAGGTGGACAGAGTTGGTGAGATGAAGTACAATACATGCCAAGAGGATAGAAAGTCGCTGATACCATATGAGGAAACCACCACAACACCAAGTATAGACATAGCTAGACCTATAGAGCACAATACCAAAAAATACAATATGCAGTCATATTTCATTATGATTTCTAAGTACACCTGCTCTGTTTATATTTCCACTCTAGAATCAAGGACTTAACATTAGAACGGTCAACGGGGTAAAATTTACCCGCGGCTGTTTTTCAATTGTATTCAACTTTGTTTCAATAAAATATTCAAGCTCCCCAGTCTGTGACTTTTCCTAAATGTGTGTCATGTAGCACCCCCTATTGGTAAAAATAGTCAAGATAAAGCCAGATTTGAATAAATACATACATACATACTGTATATACCTATAACGGTCGGGACATACTGGGTACTTGAGCAGTGCGTGACGACTACCTTGCTGAACTGCTGCGTCTCTCATACGTGTGGTGTACACACCAACGGTGTTGCTGCTACTGCCAGCCGTTTCTTTCTACATTGAGTTTGCCTTTCATAATGGCCATTTAATTTCATTATAAATGCCATTTATATTTATCTTAGACAGAAAAAGGTAAAGAAATGTGTGCTCATTTGTAAATAATAAGAATAATAATAATCCATGATTAAAAGCTGGTGCTCTATCAATTTATGGAGCCCTGCAAGTCACTGCATTTTCCCCAACACTGTCCTGCAAATATTTCAGAATAAAAGCCTTGTGTTAATTCCGGACAGATAAAAACGCTTGAGGGCTTTTATTTTGAAACAGAAACAGGAAGTGTTGAGTTAAAAATAAATACTTACTTTTTTCCATGTGTGTAACATATTCTACATATACTGTATAGACATTGAAGCTGTAATAATGTTGCTGGTATGATGTCAATATACTGTCAAAAGATCACTTTCACTGTCTGTGACAGATATAAACATCGAAAACATCGAAACCATTGTAATGTTGCTGGTATGATGTCAATATACGGTCATAAGGTCATTTTCGCTGTCTATCTTTGCTGTGAACCGCACGCGGCACGTGAAAAAAATAGGCAGGACCTTGAATCGCTAGAAGAAACGCAGCTGACATTCAGCCACGCCGCGCTTCAGCTGCGCTGCTCACGCGGGCTACGAGGCTGCTCTAAACATTCTATGTTGCAATGGCAACGCCTTTTGTCTACTAGTGTGCGTAATAGAGCTGCATCATAAGTCATAGGCTAACCTTCACTATGGACAAGAGAGAGATTTAAGAATGTACATCAGGCATTAGACCTGCTCAATGCATTGAGTGAAGAAGAGTCTGATGGCGGGGAGGTTTAAGGACGGAGCAATGTGTCCTTGGTTGATTGTGACTGTTGTCGTGAGTAACATAAAGGGACTACAACTATAGCATTCTGTTACACAACCCGGTGTCGTAGAATGACGAATAAATGAACGATGTACCTTCAAAATCAATGCATTCTAATAGCGGGTAAATGTTACCCTTTGGCGGTTTGAGGTATACAGCGAGCCCTGGTAGTTCTAGTTTTAAATCTGACATCATTTTATGCTCTCTTGGTGTTGTTCTGCCAAATTTGCCATAATTGCAATTGGGCAGCAGGTAAATGATTGGTGGAGTAAAAGGGCAATTTACTTTGTTCAATAACCAGATTATTGACGTGTAGGTCGGATCAGGCCAACTTCAAAATCAACAAGCTGACAGACCGCCTATAACACATAGTCAAATCAGGGATGTAGGTAACAGAAATTGATGGAACATCACAGCAACGAGGCAAAATAATAGTCTGGCAAACAAGACTTCGATCAATATTGGAGACCTAAAGGAGCGGCTGTGCAGGCAGGGGGCTGATTACAAGGGCAGTCAGGTGACAAAGGAGGAAACTCAATAAGAGGGCGCAATGGTCAGGTATGTTGTGGCTACAATTTACAATAAACATAGAGGCCAGTAAAGAAGAGAGAGTGGGAGAAAAAGGGTTTGTTGGGTTGCTGGAGAGTCTAAAAAAAGACAGAAAGGAAGGAAGAAAGGTATGATAATAGTTATTAAAATAAATGCTAAATGATTCTAATGCTTCTGAAATGCAGGTTGCACATTTTGAGAGCAGCATTTTAATTGTCATTGAGTGTTACACCTGACTGATTATTCACAGGTTACCTTCTCTGAATACAATTATAAAAACGTGGGATTTGCTGCTCACACATCACGTTATTGAAAGTGTTTTATCTCTCGGATTATTTGGAGTTAAACGGACAGGGAGATGAAAATGTATAGTTACAGGTGAATATCTAACTGTAATGTGTCATACAAAACTTACACCTTTTACAAGTTTTGAAATAGTCAGTGTCTGATTTGACTAAGCACTATGACTAACAAACATACTGTAGCTATGGCATTTAATTCGCCCCCAATTGCTTTCATAATCTTGGTGTTTTATGTCAAACTTTGATATATCTGGACCACTGTTTCCATGGTGAAATGTCTTCAGAGGAATTGTGGCTCCTCATTTATCCACTCGCAAGCTCAAAGCACCACTGGGGTCATCCCTTTTGTGAATTTTCTCCTCTTCCCCTTCCAGTCATTCACCATCCCTAAGAAATGAGAGCTTCATTTGTTTCAATAGGCCATAAATCATTGCTGTGCGGTGGAAAAAAACAAGAAACGGTCATTCTTCCCTCAACGATTACCACAGCAGTGCACCTGAGCAAGGCACTGAATGAACGATTCAAAGCTGGTGTTGTACAGTAATAGGGGACGGTAGCGGCGCTGCGTAGTTTGTAGTCCTGTGGATGTTTTTGACGTTTTATGTCTTCTTTTTCTTCTCTTTATCAAAGAACACGCTCCCTAGGGTGAGGAAAATCAAATGCGCTTCCTCTTTTGTGTGTGATAGTTGTGAAAAGTCTCTATTATTCCAGATTTTCTACCGCCCCACCGTTCTCATCTCATCCTGATACACTGAGGCATTTCATTGGATTTAACGCTCCCTGGAGACATTATTATTCAGAGGGGATGTATATGTGTGATGACAGCGATAGCCTCACCTTGAAACTCAAAGTCAGCCTCCCACCGAGACCCACTGTGCACACTCACACTGTCCCCACATCTGCAGTGCCGAGCCATATATATATACTGTTTTTAGTCGGGGTGTAAATCACAAGTTTCATCACGGCACGTTATTATATTGATTATTTGGACAACGATACGATATTTGCTGATATCACAAAGTCTGCCACGATACGATTTTGATTTAATTCAATTCAGGGGCCTGTGATTGATATGAAACCATATCATATGCCCATTTAACACAATCAGTAACAGGTATATCAGCTCAAAAAGCAACTTGACAATTTCATTACTGGGCTGGCAGACGTGCCATGAGAATTTCAAAATAACGGCATATCTTAAAGATGATGATACGTATTGATGTTTTCATTTTGCATCGATGATATTGGATCGTTGATCATTGAATCGATATATCGATCCAGATCGATGCATCCTTACACCCCTAGTATTTAGTATGCTAACATATAACAGCTGTTAACATATGACTAGTTGGCTGATTATTCCAAGGGTTTAAGTCTAATGCCTAGTTCACACTACACGACTTTAGCCCTGATTTTCCGCTCCCCAACAGTTTTTGGAGCTCCTCGACGAAAAAGCCCCGGATCAGAGGCAAATCGGCGCTTGCACATCGATGCACGAGCGTCATTTATGAACTCCTCAAAGACGCGAGCTGAGAGGCTCGCCGATGCCTCGTAGACACATTCCAGATATCTAGCGTGCTAAATATCTGGACCTGTCGGGGACAAGATACTGGTTGAGGGGAAACCTGGGGGAGGAGGGGTGGCCTGTAACAATAGGAACTTACTGAATGTGTTGCATTTGCAACACAGAGCAAAGTTGTTGTTGCACCTAGAGGAATAACTATCAAAAAGAGTATGGAAACAGGCTAGTTTGTAAACAACAACATCAGCAATGTGTCTCGCGTATGGTATCGCGTCATTTACCGTGTATTTCTTGCGTGTGTTTTCCTGACAAACCGTAGTTTGGAAACCTCATCGGGGATTCCTCCCGGTGAAAGATGTTGTAGTGCGTGACCCCCTGTCTCCGGTCAGTCATGTATTGTGAAAACCACAACGACTTAAAGACTCCCGATTACAAGACAGCAAGTTGTGCAGTGTGAACAGTACAGCAATCTGACGACTTTGAAAGTCGTGTAGTGTGAACTTGGCTTAAAAAGCACTGCAAATACAGCTCCGTGTCTCTTTGCCAGTTTTAAAAGTGAGGACCAGAGTTGGGTCACTCACATAAAATATTCTACATACTTCACTGATTTACAGCCACATATGAATAACACAATCTGAACACTATCTGCAGGGTATTTACCTAGTCTCTTTTAAGTGCAGTTTCAAGTGAAGTGGAGCACTGAGGACAGATTGTAGAGTAGAAAATGAAAAAAAAAATCAAGAAAGAGTAGAGGAAAAAATGTAATGTAAGTCAGTAGTCTTACCTGGCCCAGAGCAGAAGGACGCAATCACAGCCAGGATACAGACGTAACTGAGGTAGGGCATCCATGACAGACTGTCCTGGATAGGAGAGCGAGAGAGAGGATATTGCAATGACCACAATCACTATGAAAAATCTCTGAGGAGGAATATCACAGATAATATATTAGAATAATTAATAGTTGCCACATCCTATATTTTATCTTTTAGGCAGCCAACATAACCAAATAAATCCAGGAAAATTTTTACATTACTTTTTTGTCATGTGCAAGTTCCGCCGATCAGTGCTAATTAAGTAAGGCAGTGATCCTTTTGAATGGAGCACAACATGAGGTTAAAAATATCATATATGATATCATTTACATGCAGACATGATGTATAATAACCTCATTTCCTCCGAGTAGGGATGCCGAGGGCAATTTGTTCACAGTATAATTGGACCGCAGTACAGATCCCCTCTGCGCATTGAGACACCTTGTCACTTACAGTCTGCCTGGAATGAGGTCAGTGAAGAAGAAGAGGAAGAGTGGCTTACCTGGAAATTGAGGAACACTGTGAGTAGGCTGAAGAATACGGCCATGGCCGAGAACCCAAAGATGAGGAGGGGCTTCCTTCCAATTCGTTCTATCACTAAGCCCTGGGAACAGAAAAAAAAACAGTATAATATTAGAAGCATTTCAGGGGTGTCTGTACGATGGCTGTGTGATTATAAACCTGGCGGCGTGGCTCTATGGGGATGGCAATGTCGGTATGTAGGTGAGTCCACCACTTTGGTCCAGACTGAAATATCTCAACAACTATTAGATGGATTCTCATGAAATTTTGTACAGATATTTGAGTTCCCCAGAGGATGAACCCTACTGACTTTGGTGATCCCCTGACTTTACCTGTAGTGCCATTATGAGGCTGGCTCTTTTGTTTCTTTAGGAAATATCTTGACAACAATTGATTGGAAATTTGGTACAGATGTTCATGGTTCCCAGAGGATGAATCCTAATGACTTTGGAGATTACTTAACTTTTCATCTGGCACCATCATCACTCTGAATCTGTTTGTATGCCGACATTAGCACTTTCCACAAAGTAACGACTTTAGTCCTGCATGAATAAAACGCAGCGCTCTCATTCAGTACGGCAAAAAGGTTGAACCAAGCTAAACTTTTGCTGCACAACAATGTCATCTAGCAAGGCACTTTGTTGGTCAATCAAATATGTGCAAACGCTAGGGGTGTAAGAAAATATTGATACACATGACTATCGCAATATTATGTTTTGCAATACTGTATCGATTCTGCAAAACGCTGAGTCGATTTTTAATTAACCTCTTAAAAATCCGCCGGCCCGCCAGCAGACCCGGGCCCTATTCTGTCTTTCAGAGGTTGTACTGGGCTCAGTTTTAAAGCCAGAGTGAATCATCATATGAAACTAGAGAACCTAATGAATCCATTTGTACCAACCATGTCATACTTGCATGTAGTAAAGGAGGCTAAACAACGCTCCAAATTGAGGCAAAATTTTAGCGAGGAAAAACTGTCATGGACAGTTTCAAAGGGGTTCCTTGACCTCTGACCTCAAGATATGTGAATGAAAATGGGTTCTATGGGTACCCACGAGTCTCCCCTTTGCAGACATGCCCACTTTATGATAATCACATGCAATTTGGGGCAAAAACCATGCAGTTTTTTGCATGCAATACAAAATGTGTTATTTTCACCTATTCTAAAATGGTTTATTTGAATTTTACTGCATAGTGGGGTCCCTAAACAGTCTTGGGAATTACATAAATTGGGTATCACTGGAAAGCTGAGACTCTTGTGGGTCCAAGGAGTCCAATACACAGCTCTAGCAAACGTATGTTCCTGGTTAATACTTTGTAATATAAAAGTATTTCTACTGATTGACTTGAAGAAAGAAAAAATAGTTTTATCACGTCGTGTTACTGTAGGTGTTATTGAGTTGTAAAATCCTTTCTGTAGTACATATAGTGCTGTCTGATAAACCTTAAAACACATTAATCTGTTATACCAACTGGACTTCCTGGATCGTATTTCAGTGTCTCTATCTGAAGATACACACCCCCACCAACACACCATCACAGCCTCTTGCCTTGTTGTAATGCCGGGCTGTTTTCGGTCTGAACGCCCACTCAGTCTTGTAACAACATGCTAAACTGTTTTCTCATAGCAGATGAAACACGAAGATGTGTGATCCATACGCTACAATCTATTTTAGAGTTTGTGCATTTTCTCAGCTTTGTGAATCCTACTGTGTGCGCCATATGGTAACATTCTTGGACATCATGGCAGTCCAGGACACAAAAATAAAAAAACGAATTTGAAAGCAAAGATTTGCTGAAGGAAGAGGAAGCGTATCACATTTATTTGCATAACCCTTCAAACCGCCAGTGAATTCTACTGAAAGTTGGAGTTGTAGAATACTCTATACATAATGCATCATTCAGTGACAGATTTACTCATATACGACACTGCATGTGGCTCATCAATAATTCCACAGGCAGTCCTCTCTCTCCACCCAGATGTCTTTCTACTTGGTTCGTGGATGCAGTGTGGGACACGAGGAGGAAGCCGGACTCATTCGCGGCCACACTCGAGCCCAGACTGAGCCCCGAGCAAAGCCCTCGTCACAGCTGCAGGCCTTCTCCATCGTGGCCTCAAAGCATTAAAGTATTCATGACACTGCCCTCGACCTCACCTAAGGGATTCAACCAAGTCGTGGAAAAAGGTCACTGGTATTTGTACGGTATGTATACCTGCACCGAGGGGCTCCTGAGTGGAGACGGGGCGGAGAAGATGAGGTGTTTTTTCATGTGTATGTACTGTATGTGGGGTGTAGGAGAGGTGCGGGGCTGTTGCACCGCAAGACAACGGGATCAACATAAGCATTTCCACTGTTCCAAAGCTTACGTTGGCCATTATTTTCTTATTTTGAAGGGTTTCCAGTTGGCAGCATGTTATGTCCCAGAATGAGTCTGCTTTAGATTTGGACTGCCTCCAAAAGCATTGGAATTCACTCTGTGTGTGTGTGTGGGGGGGGGGGGGGGATCATTCGTCCCTGAAGGCATAGGATGTTTCTCTGCAGCCACACACACACACACACACACACACACACACACACACAGCAACCACCAGCGAAGCCGCAGCTCATTAAGGTCTCTGAACGTATAAGAGGCTGAATATTTATGAGCCCGAGTGTGTGTGTGTGTGTGCATAATGAGTCTGTAGGATAAAGAGTGGGGACAGAAGTGAAGTGTCTGTCAACTGTAGTAATGTGTATGTTATTTCCAATAAGAGAAGAGACCCAAGGCTTGGATGGGTGTTTTAATCAGTCATTGTTTCACAACAGTATGTCTAAATACGCTGCTTCCATGAGTTTGGACCACAGACTGTATATAAGAAGTGGACGTAGTCACCGTGATGTCACCCATTGGTTTGTGAATTGTCGTTTTGTAGCTTCGGGTTTGGCATTTTGGCCATCGCCATCTTGTTTTTTTGCAACCAGAAGTGACACAAGAGGGTGGAGCTAAGTATAACCGAATGCTGGATAAGACGTTTTTAGATGACCAAAAAATTTTACAGTTAACTTTCATGAACTGAAAACACACTGTGAAAGGGTTAACGTTCCATGACAAAAACACAGACAACTCCCAGACCGGACAACACCGTGGTAGCGACCTGTCAATCACAAGGAAGCCACGCCCTAAAGCATACCCTGCTTTATGGTCTATTTGACTCTAAATGGGACCATAATTTACTAAATGATCATCATGCTGTATTGAAGAAGACTTTAAACTAGCGATTGAGACCATAAATGTTTACAACGTTTACTGAGGTAATAAATCAAGAGAGAAGTAGGCTCATTTTCTCATAGACTTCTATACAATCAGACTTCTTTTTGCAACCAGAGGAGTCGCCCCCTGCTGGTTATTAGAAAGAATGCAAGTTTAAAGCTGGGGACACACCAAGCCGACATCAAAGAATTACGTCGCCTTTGTTTTGGCCAAAAAGTTGCACCCGAACACACACCAAAAAGACTACAACCGATGGCCAATTTCCACATACGTTCTGCGCCTGCGTGAGATGTAATAACTCTTCACACCAGCAGGTAGCGGTAGTCTGTATTCGTCATTCAAAAAGGGAAACCGGAAGACCGAGAACTGCGGATATACAAGCTGTTGTTATGATACGTACATGAAATAAAGCGTCATTTGCCGACCATTTTCACACCACTCTCACTCACCACTTAGCTTCATTCCAGATGTTCGTGTCGTTGTGAAAATATCCGTGTATTAGAACGATCAGATGAGATGAAGATGAAAAATGAGAAGAGCCTTCTGTGTTTTTCCTCTTGACTTTACTCGTTGGCTTGCTTTCCTCACGTCCGTTTCTCTTCTCTTGCACTGATTCGCTTCAGCTGAAGAGCCAATCAGAGTGATTTCTCTCACCGACGGGTGCCGCCGCCGATTCTACATGCTGAATCTGCCGAAAAAACTCAGACACTAGGGCGACAGATGCTCGGCCAACTGTCGGCTTGGTGCGTCAGGGCCTTTAGGCACTTCCGCATTGGCTTCTTTTTTCAGACCCGGAGGTTGCCCACTGGTTTTGACTGGCAAGGGGTGGTTGAAAGATCTCCTATTACAGCACTCAAATCTTCTGCTAATGTCTATGTATCAACAACACTACTGTGAGTAAGTCAAACCACCTTCTGACAAAAAATAGGAACTTTTGTTTTAATGACTTGCAACTACAAAATGCAAAATGTGTTTCCAGGTTTTGTTCATTTTGTGCAAATAAATAACACTATGAACTACTGATGAAACTTGAATAAATGACCGCTCTAGCACAATAATAAACACATCCCACTCCTGGGCAGACTCTACAGAGGTCAGACTGGTGACTCTGTCGTATAAACACGCACTGACAATGACGCTTTGGTTGTTTTTTTTCACACTGGTGACAATCAACGCACAAATTACCTTGGAGGGCAAAGATATTGAAGGAGAATAATGACATGTTTGCTTCTTAGATTGGATTGGATTCTTCTGCCTGCACAGAAAGTAATTTGCAGATAATCGTATATGTACAGCATGGAAAAAAACAACTCCCACAGGCAGAATTAGTCAGGCTAGAAAATCCATCACAATGAACATGAAGCATTCATTTAGTTTTGTCAGTGTGACTGTCACTATTCTTTCATTTTCTTGCGACCATAAGATCAGTTTTTTGTATTCCGTGATAATTTGTGTGCGTTTAGACTTTAACTCGCTAAAGGGCTACAGAGTGTGACGACACGGCCGGATGTGTGTGATTTAATGTGGGGTGGCACACACTCCGCAGTTCTTGTGGGTTAGCCAGCCGTATAGTGACAAGTGCGCCGCAGTGAAAGGGCGATGGCCCAGTAGGGCACTGGAAACGGGGGCAGGAGGTCAGTGGATTGCATTAAGTAATCATACACAGTGACTGTTTTGTTCTTCCATAATGTGTTTCACAAAGATGCTCTAACAGCTGTGTTAGGGTCAGAATATACTGAGCAGCAAAAGAGAATATATAAAATAGAGAAAACGAGTTAAACAGCGCTTAATAAGAGCAGAATAAACAAGTCTTCTTGTGATGCTTAATGATGCATTTAGATTTAATGAGATGCAAAATTCAAAGGCAGCATAAATGCATACAAGGCCAATGGAAACATGAACAGATGCAAAGAGACATGAATGGATAATATTTCCCTCCAGGCGGCGTGAATTGTGGCGAAGACGCTCAACTTGTAAACATCTTAACACCAAGAAAAAAATTCATTGAGTCGTACAGTGTGACGTGACTCCATTAATGCACAGAGATGGGAGCACAAAGGGAGAGGCCCTGGAGGAAAAATAAAAGAAACAACTGGAGCCAGATGCATTAAACTCTGTGTAGATTCACAATTAAAACTCAGACAGACGGAGATACAGTATGCATACGCAATCTTTTCGTCAGATTTATAAAGTTGCACATTCGCCTGGTTTTGTTTTATATATCTATCATTGTGGAACTGGGAGCAGTGCATGAGCCTTATTTCCACTCCCACAGGTAGCCATTAACGGATGTAGAAACACCCGTAAACACCTGTTTGCATATCAATGATTGTGTGTTCCCACTCCACCACTGATTAGACCTGTCAATGTGAAGAACGGCAAAGATTGATGACCGATTGTGTCGTGTGTGCATGGTTTTTGCGTGTACATATTGTTTATACATCTGGACCCTGGAGTTGGAGGTAAGTTTTAAAGTCAGTCGGTAGCAAAACTTTGTACTTCAGACTAACATAGCACAGCGGTAAAATTGGCACAAATAACGGCAAGGCATATACTATGCTTTGTGTTGAGTCTCTGTGGACCTCAAGAGCTCAGCCAATCTCAAATAAGGAGGGAGATTATTACAAAGCCTCGGCCCTACTGTGGCTCAGAATCTTGTCCTGAGTCTGTCACGGGGGATTACCAGCAGCATTTTTACCAGTGGGCAAACTCCAGGTCTGAGAAGAGAAGCCAATGCGAAAGTGCCTTAAATTTGCATTCTTTCTAACAGCCAGCAGGGGGCGACTCCTCTGGTTGCGAAAAGAAGTCTGATTGTATAGAAGTCTATGAGAAAATGAGCCTACTTCTCACATGATTTATTACCTCAGTAAACATTGTAAACATGAGTTTATGGCCTCAATCACTAGTCTCAAGTCTTCTTCAATACAGCATGATGTTCATTTAGTAAATTATGGTCCCATTTAGAGTCAAATAGACCATAAAGATGATTGACAGGTCGCTACCACGCCGTTGTCCGGTCTGGGAGTTGTCCCTGATTTTGTCTTACAACTTAACCCTTTCACAGTGTGTTTTCAGTTCATGAAAGTTGTCACTCTCGTGTCACTTCTGGTTGCAAAAAGCCAAGATGACGACAGCCAAAAACCAAGACAGTAACGGCCAAAATGCCGAACTCGAGGCTTCAAAACGGCTGTCCACAAACCAATGGGTGACATCACGGTGACTATGTCTACTTTTTTTTTTACAAAGATCTGAGGCTCCAGTAGATATGAGAGAAAGAAATTCTGTTACACAGTATATGAAGGTTTAGTTATGCAAAACCCCATAGGTACTCTAGGATCAATATTGTAAATGTGTGAAATATCACCTTTCCTTAATGTTGACAAGTGTGGCATGAGAAAGAGGCTACAGAAATGATCAAAAAATATATTATGTTAGAGCAAAAGGAACGGGTTGCCGGTGTGTCACAGGGCTAGCACACTTACTGTAGTCAAATTTATCAAACATGTTTCTATTACGAACAGGTTTCCTTCCCTTACAAAACCTGTGCACGCCATGATATCGTCCTCTGATAATGTTGAGAAGTGGTCCGGTTCCACCGTACCGCAACAAGAAACTGATGTCCTTGTAGTGGAGGTGCAAAATGGCCACAAGCAAATAAGATTCCCTTAATAAGCTGCTGCAGACAGAAGGTGTTAAATTAGCTCGGGAGGAGATAACACATTTGTTTGTCCTGGTCCGAGGACGAACCATCGCCCGTACGTACAGTTTAATGATGTTACACTCCGGGTAGGTGATTATTGAATTAAAGCATAACTTTCAATCAATTATCACATAAACCAATTACTGCAAAGACCTGTGAAGGACTTTTTATTTTTTCTCATTACGGCCTGTTAATGTCAGTCAGAAATTCTGTTTAATGTTGCTCTCTGTGATCATGGAGCATCGTGACAGACCTGGATGGCATCAGTCACATCTGTTGAATAAAAGATGTGCACTTTTATCCTTTTTTTGACATGCAAAGAAAGGGCAAATCCTCATAAAAATTACCAAATATGATCAAAATTACCCTGTTTTATTTTTTTTACTTGTGATACCGTCACTGCTTCACCTCTAACACCACACAGGCACAGTCAATTCCACAGTAAAGGCCTTTACACACCGCGGACGTGACGAATAAACAACACGAAAATGAGAAATACTCGTCTGCTAATATTTTCCATCAAAACTATTCATACCAGCAGTGATGCGAATTTGCAACAGTTGTAATTTTTCAATAAAAAATTTGAATAGCTTCATGCAGGCAGAGGACCAACTACTGGGATCCTATTGACCCAGAGCAGCGTCTGCCAGTCTGTCTGAGGTAAATTGTTGTATAGCCTAAATTACTGTAAGCTATTTTATTGAGTTTCCTTTTAGCGAAATGCTCTGAGTGAATTATCCTCCTGTAAACAGTTATGCGGAGTATCTAGGGCTTTTATTGTGAAAGGTAAAAACAGAAGGAGTGGATCTGGTATGCGCTGCCTTGTCCGAGGCTTATTGAAAGATGGGGTATGACACATGCGCAGTGTAACTGGAGCTGCTGTCGTGCGTCGCTATTGACTCAATTTCATCGAGTGCAGACCAGATTTTACCGTTCATGTGTTGTACCCCAATGATACAACGCGATGATGACGCGTGACACCTCCTCTTATAACCATCCTTGCCTTTGTCAAGGTTGAAAGGAATAATAAAGTTCGGACTGCGGAGCCTACGTGGTGTTGCATACTATAGTGCACATTTTGAATATGGCTATTCTGCACAACGTGATTGATTGATGCCTTTATTCGCGGTGCGACAGCTCAGAAAAATCAACCTTGTTGAATTAAGAATTACGTCGCTTTTTCGACGCGCAATATTCGTGAAATGTGTAAAAGTGTTTAAGACAAAAACAACAGTTTGAAAAAAAAGATAGACATGTAATCGTACGGGTCGTGTTTAAGGTATTTAAGGCCTTAAATCACCAAAATTCACTCATATTGCTACAACCAATCAAATGGGATCTGGGATGGCTGAACACGCCATGCAAGTACTGAATGTGAGCAAGTGCATGCAATACCATCTATGACACGATGCACAACAATAGTGGGTCAAATGCTGTCAGCTACATTAACTACAAATCACAAATAATAATTAATTAATAATTACGATGGATAACATGTTCACTTACACTGCTGAATGGAGATACTTGTATTGTATTATGTAGAATAAATAGTTTGGTATCACTTTAAACCTCAATCTCATTCTGTATAAAGTTAATTGGACCACATACTTCCAAATAATATAATATAACAATACGTCACATATTATGTTCCGTCTCGTCTGTAAACTTAGAACTAATCTCAATGTCCTTATAGAGCAATACCAGGTAAAACGGTGTCTCCTGGGTGCACATGATGCCTGGGAACTCCCAAAATTCATTAACACCAAACTACACAGTGCAGAAAGACAAGTGATCTTTCAACAGATTTTGCAGGAGTCATGAATGTTTGCCAAAATGAAAAAACTCACAATTTAAAGACAGGTGTAGACTTTGATTTGAATATCATAAATATTTGAAGCTCCCAAAACCATGAATCAAATTAATCTTTCTCATCGGATGTCAAAGTGATTGTGACCATGAGGCTCATACAAATGGTATCCGTTCAATGGTGATTAAATATTAACACGGGTCGGTAAAACCTCTCGAGGTTGCTCTCAGAAAGAAAGATGTCAAATACTCTGCATTTTCCCAAAGGAAATTTTGTCCATCTGTGTTTGCTGACAGTGACAGTGAGATACTGTTACAAATTAAAGCTTGTACTGTTTATGGTTACAGCGGCTTGTTTATCACCACCAAAAATAAGCAAAAGTCAATTTGTTAATTAGTGAGTAATTTGTTGGACTAATTGTTCAGTTTTATTTATGGTATGCAAGTTTAATTATGATCATTTGCTGACTTCTTTGTGTATGCCAGTCAAACAGCCGGTGGCTCATTATGATGAGCAACATAAGAAGGGTGGTGTTCAATATAAAGGCGGTTGGGGGGTGATGCTGTAGGGCTGGAAAGAAAACTGATAACTGAAGGGGACATGCTGGTGTTTAAGTCACTCAGTGGGGTCGTCTCACTGCTGCAGATGAAAGATCCGCTTCAATGTGCTTCTGCTGAGAGGAATCACGGAAATAGAAAGAAACGCAGACAAGGTTAACCCACTAATTAAACGAGGCAAAAGTGAGCATGACTCACATACCCCCGCTCTCTGCTTGACCCCTGCTAAAATAGGGCCAAAGGTTTTGCCCTTTTGGAAAAATTTCAAACATTTTGGGCACCCTGGACTTTTAATCCCCAAAAGGCACAATTAGACCACACTGTCAACCATCATATCAAATTTGAAGTTCATAAGTTAAATAGTTTCCGAGTTCTGCTTCGGAAACAAAGTGTGACACGCGAACGGACGGAAGGACGGACGGACGGACGGACGGAAAGACGGACGGACGGAGTGACGGACACACGGAGTTCTATATACCCCAACTATGTTGTCGCGGGGGTATAATGAAGAGGGATGACAGTGTGCATTTCCCAACGCATTTTGTACTGTTTTCTTATTTGAAAAGTAACTTTAGTGCATCCTGATGATCAACATGGGCAAATATGCTTGCTTTATACAAATGTATTTATATATATTTGTTATTGGAAATCAATTAACACAAAATAATGACAAATATTGTCCAGAAAAACCCTCCCAGGTACTGCATATATTCAATCTAGCTTTAAAACTGAGCCCGCTACAACCTCCGAAAGATTGAATAGTGGCCGGGCCTGACGGCGGCCCCCGTCGGATTTTTTAAGAGGTTAATTACAAATCGCAAGTTGCGTTAATGCGTTAAATATGGCGTTAAAAAGAAATTTGCGTTAACTTTGACAGCACTAGTAAATAGGTGATTGTTTGTTCACACATTAGCTACTTTATTAGGTCAATGCTGTGTTTACAGCTTGTTGCCCCCAAGTGGCTAAAAATATCTAATGATGCAGGTTTAACGTAGTTCCTGGGTGGAATTCGAAGGGACATTTTTGGATGTGGAACTGCAGCCCAGGAACTTAATTGTATCTACAGTATATATCTTCAAAAATGCAAGAAAGGTTCCTGAAAAATACGTATTTCTGTGGTCAAAAAGGTTCGTCGGCCATGAGGAAATCAACCAGTAAGGTAGTTATTATGTGAGTCAATAACATCCTGCACAGTTGTACCTCATTCAGTGTAATCTGAATCAATAGCATGCTGCCATCAGTAGGTCAGTATTCCTACAGCGACTGGATTTAAATTGAATACGGCAGACTATCGACTCCTTTTCTCTTGTGAGGACACCTTGTGTCAAAGTAGTTTGTTGCTCAGGGAAAGGAAGATGTGACGGAGATAAGACTACGCTGCAGTGGGACTCATCTCGAGGGTACATAATGCTGCTATACATATGTCAGGATGTACAATAAATGTCAGAAAAGCTGCTTTGTTAGTGTTTTTTTATTCTATTATGGGTTATTATTGCTAATTTCTTGCATGTTTTGACGTTGTATTAGTTTGTTGTGTGCAGTAATTATTTGCATGGAAATCATCACATATTGCTCTGAAGTGGAATTCTGCATTATCTGCTCAACAAGCTGCCAACAGAGACACTCCCACCTTATGAATAAGTAATTACTCAGCTAAACTGTTTGATGCGAAGTGCTCCATCATTTAGCGACAGATCTGCCGCCAGAGCAGGAATGTGCCCCCGCTGACAGCAAAGCCTTTTCACGTCAACTTAGCCGGCGACGTTGGGGTTCCTCCATATCAACTAAGGATAACAGAGCTCTTGTCAGGAGAGTTATATTTATAGCTAGGCAACTATAATTTTGGCTTGGGGAAAATTCAATTTGATGAGGGGATAATTTTGGACTAAGATTGGCAAAACTTCTCTAAAACGGCAAAATGACAGTCTTTGTAGAGTATTTACTGTAGGAGATAATGTCCATCCAACACAACCACCACACCCACAACGGTATTTCAATGTCAACTACAGACTATATGTACAGTTCTTTATCCTCTACATGATAATTATATGGTGGATAAACACACTGCTTTGTCTTTTTTCTGCAAATCTTTGCTTTTTTAATGTGTCCCATTTGGGAAGTCTTTTGAGAAACTAATCGAAAAACATCAGGATTACAAATGCAAAAATTACAAATGGACAGTTAAACATATCTTTAGTGCAAAAGTGAACTGCTAGTGGTACAGATTTACATTCATGTACTGTGAAGTTGCTGATTTATTCAGTAAACTATCTGTGGACAGATAACTTACTTTATATCAAGATTATGAGAAGAGAAATTTCCTTGAAGTCAAGATGAAATGAAAAATGCCTTTTTAACCCTTTTAGATCACATCCTCGGTCATATTGTGCACATTTATATCAAAATCCAATCATCTTTTCTTCCTGTATAACAAAATATGATCTAAGCTAGTACCAACCAGTTTCAACCACTAATATCATGACATCCATCCATCCATCAATCGATCTGCAACTTTTAGCGACAAGGGAGGTGTGTGTGTTGTAGCCCACATTTTAGCAGTCCAATCAAATGTGAAGGATTTAATTTAAATCCATCTTGTAACAGTACACCGCTCAAATATTCCGTTTCACCGGAGAATACTCCCAGTACAGAGGCTAAGGACACTCTTAACTTCTGTTTCACTGGGATGATATAGCTGACATAAAGGTCCTTTTCAATTAAAATACTGACAATAATCCAATCTCAGAAAGAGGCTGATGATAAAATCAAACCTCTGAAAGCTCAGGTATTGAAAGAAAACAGTTCAAATAGCACGAAGGTTGGAGAGAATTTTAACGACGGATAAAAGTTAAAAACCGCCCCTGAAGTAAAACTGAATGTACCTTGTGATATTTATATTAAGAGCAGCCTCATGCCCAGAATCAGACATGTTTGGTTGATTCAAAGCAGGAATACTCACCGAGATGATGGCAGCCAGAGTCTCTACGGCCCCGGTGCTCAGTGTGATGTAAGGGATGATGTTCTCGCCAAAGCCTGCTTCCCGAAGGATCCCACTGGTGTAGTACCAGATCTATGAAAAATAATATATATTCAAAATATATAGATACAGTGTGTATATAAATTATGGATTTTGATGAGCTGAAGCACTGATGCACTGCAGCACAATCAGCCTCTGTAACATCATCACCGAGTCACTCTCAGACTATAATATTTACTGGATTCATTTGACAGCTCTGATGGTGATGGCGAATCAAAATAAAGACCTCCAGAGTGATCTAAATTAAATTCCTGTCTTCTTGGAATGAAAATGTATGTAAATGAAGTCGTGTTCATATCTATGATAATTTAGATGAACTTAGTGATTTCTAGCTTTGCGTTATATCACTCAAAAGCCCATCAGGCTGATCAAATATGAAAATATGAAAAATTGAGCACAACTATTAGTCTTTATGATATTCATCCTGAATATGAATTTGGGGACAAGCTAAGAATCCATTTGCATGCATTGCATACAGCCTAGAAATACGTCAAAGAACAAGCGTGTTTGCCTACTTTAATTCAAGAATTTTATTTTCAAAATGACCAGTTTTTGGTTGCATCCTTCTTGCTAGTAGAGCCTTAAAGCTGAAGTAGGCGAGATTGGAGCAAATATGATTTAAAAAAGTTATTTTTATAAAACGGTCGCTATATCGTGACTGTAGTACATGAAACAGGTAACCTGAAAAAAATCATTTGTCTCTGTGTCCTCCGGTGCTCCTAACGGCATCTGCAAGATTTCACTGACCAGAGGAAAACAAGCAGTAAGAGCTGATCTGAGATCCACTGTCCAGCTGCCGTCTATGAGAGCTGGCTGTCAATCACTCGCGAACTCCGACCAAACGGTCAAACTAGGCAGCGCTGATCAAATATGAATCAATATTATGTTACGTTATTGCCTATTTCTCTTCTCAAATGTTTTCAGAATCATCTTGTAGTGTACTGTTTAGCTGTAAAATGACAAAGTTTGTGACGCCGCCGCCATTGTGAAATCTTGTGAAGGAACGCCAAGTTCCGGTCACATGACCGGAGCACAGCCAATAGGAACGCTCTCTCAATGAAATGACCTGTGATTGGTCGAAATCTCCCGTCACGGGCTAGATTTTCTAAAGCCTGAAAACAGAGCCATGAGGAGGTTCAGAAGTCTAGTTTTCTCTCAGAACACTTGAATTACAATATGCTGAAAGGTTATTATAGAATTTTTGCCCAACGATGCCAAAAATATACTGCCTACTGCAGCTTTAATAGACACTTGGAAGTTTGAAACTGCATCTTTTTCAATAAACAAGAGCTCGCTTGTCTGCTCCACATGGATTTAAATACGAGACAGTTTCATTCTTTAAAGGTTATAACTTTTCTAATTTAAAGTTTTTGCCAATCATTGAGGTTCCTCTACATTATTCCTTACGGAGATGGAATTTACATAATCTAAAGTTAGTTTTTTCTCAGTTCACTGTTGTCATCCTCTTTATTTTAAGTGCCAGATGGCAGCAATAAGCAGCAACTCTTCTCCTCATGTAGGAGTATTCCTGGCCAACGTTGGTATCTATATGCCCAACATATCATTACCACCCACCAACTGCACTTCAACACGTCAGGTGGAGGACGGTTAAACATCTCTTCCAGTCAACAAAGTGCACAACAGAGTGACTCAAAGTGATTTCTCCATGCCAACGGGTTCCCAAACACAGTGGTGTATGCAACCTAAATAGAGACTGATCCACTCTAACTGGGGCAAGAAAACTGGCTTCATAAGACCTCCTATTTTATGATAAATATGTCTACACTTTTTAACCTTTTATAACAAAAAAGCAAATGAAAAAAACATATTTACGCATGCATAATTTTCAAACACAACCTTTGCCTATAAAAAAATAACTTATTTTTAAAAGAAACAACAAATATGGGGTCACACCTGTGCATGCACAGACCCACGGGGCACTGCAATGTGCTGCTACACCTGATCCACAGTCACTTTGTCACTGACAGGACTGTGATAGGACTTTTGCAGTCACATGTCAACCTGGCTGCGGCTACAGTGAGCAGGAGTTGTTTCTCAGCTCAATAAAAGCCTTGTGAAGCAGTAAAAGGAAGTGTTATGTTTGACTTGACAAAACTACAGCTCCAATGTGAAGGTGTGCTTGTCAATATAGTTATATTAACAATGGATCAAATGGCTATGTCTAATCTAAAAGGGGGTTGCTCATAGTGATGAACCCACAGTAAATTTTCAACCAACTCTGCAGTTCCACTCAGCTCTACATAGTCTGGGTGTCACGATTTTGATTCTAAATCAAAAATCAATCGGAGTGAGCTTTCGATTTTGACCTTCGAAGTCAAAAGCAGGATCGGCAATTCTCCCAGTAATCTTTTTTGTCTCCACCCTTGTTTACTTGTGCGCATCCGAAGGTCTGAATAACAAAAACAAAAACACCTCAAAGACAACACAGCATAGCATACAGGTAGCCTGCCCTGAAGCTGGATTTTGAGACACCACGGCCACTGCCGGAGTCGGAGATGACGGAGAAATAACAGAACTGTAAAATCACCCTTCTTCCCTGCAGTCACCGGTTGGCAACATTTTGTCTTCCCTTTGAGTTATGTAAACAACAAACGTGTCATTGACAGAAAATCTACAGTTTGTGGGCTGCAGAAGATTTAGAGACTGCAACAACCAAAGAAAACAGCGCTCATCGAACTGTTTAGTGATTTCAGTCACTTAAAACCGTTTGCGTATCTACAGCACCAAATGAGTTTGGGTGGAGACCAAAACAGAGCTAAAAGAAGAGTGAATATTAAGCTTGTATTCGTCAAATCCAAATAAATGCTAATGTTGCTCCGTGTCTGCTGAATGTGTAAATAGGATGCGGTTTTACTAACAGTTGTATAAGGTAACAATATGCCAGTGTTGTGTTTTCAACTTGTTTTGCTGCCTTCAAGTGGCCAAAAAATATCAAATAATGTTGCTTTAAGAATATTGCGCTGTTTGCCTGAGATAGCACTTGCTAAGATCAAGGAGCCAGGGTTTTAACTGGGCATGTTCTGCATGGTCTGGTACGAAGAAAGCAGAATGGCTCTTTCTTTTGTCTGAGTCACTCCAGTAAGAGGAAACACTTTGCAATTTCCTGGCACAAATCTCTGACAATTTTGAGGTGTGACTGGAGGTGTGACAGAGCATCTTCAAGAAAGTCTCTGGCTGATATGCAGCATGGTTGTCATGCAAACGGTGTTGAAAGAAGGTACAGTATATTTATAATTCATTTTTATAATTACATACATACCAAAGACATTGCTGATTTTTTAAAGTAAAAAAAAAAGTGTCCTAAATATAACGCACTGTAAGATAAGTAAGAACAGGACTCCGCCGACAATGGGAGAAAAGTGTAATAATAATCTTACAGCGTTGAGGCCACAGAGCTGATAGCAGGCCATGCTGACGATGATGGTGATGAGCTGCCAGCGAACAGCTGGGCTCCTCAGCAGCTGTAACACAGAGGCGGTGTGTAGGTTGTCCTGAGCCCGAGACTCCGCGTGGACCTCCTCCAGCTCCCGGGACACATCTTTCTTTCCTAAAAACCTCTGGAAGGCTGACAGACACACACAGACACACATATACACACACACAGTGTTAAAAAAATATCCACAAATAAATACAACAATAATGCTGAGATCAAAGAAGTTGAAGATTTACTCCACGGCAAATGAAGACGTATCCTCATAAATGGATCAATGTGTTAAAAACTGAACACCCACTCAGACTAAACTGAAATTGTTTTTCTGTCGCTTTATCGAGTGTCCATGATTAGAGTAAACTGGGTCCCACTCTTGTATCTTTATGATGTGTAATCTGTATTATCCCTGTTTCTTTGGCTCGTTTGACCTCCATAAAGCGAGAACAGGGGGGTAATGCAGACTCAATGTTAATCAGCTCCCAGGTCAGTCTTTTCTTGGAGTTATTTGTTTTTTCTATTATGATTTATTTAGTTTCATATTACTTTTCTTATCTGTGTCAGAGTTTGTTTGTTTTTTTTACAGGATAATGACTTTGTTTTGAAACTAATTATTTTTATTCAATATTGTTATTTATATTGTTTTGTTCATGTTTTTTTTTGTATGTGTTATTAAATAAATCAAATCAAATGGCAGCCCCAAAGTGGTGCGTGATTGCTGCGGATGTTTAAAGTACCCAATGGAATCGTTGACTCCTTGAGGTGGAGAACTTTTTGTGGAAAACAGAATCAGCAGAGTTATTGATTGCAATTCACGGCTCTGTTTATTTACAGGCTTTCAAGTTGATGTGTCTGAGTGGCTGAAATATTTGCTGTTTTCAATCTCACCTCTTATTTATTTTTTTACTATAAAACTATCTGTGTGTTTTGCAACTGTAATGAGAAAGGAAATGCATTCAACCCATGTGTTATAGGCCTCAGGGATACAGTGCACACAATGCATGTTGATGAGAACAATGAATGTAAACATAACTGGATGTTAACAAGAAAACTGCACAGGATTCCTCTGAAGTCAAACAGATTTGTGACATACCCCGAGGTTACATTCTGGGCCCGTCATGTTCTCATTATAAAGAGGACCTATTATGTTTATTTTCATTATTAAAACATGTTTACATGCTTTAATGTTTAAAAAAACGCTTTACTTTTCTCATACCGGCTGTGCTGCAGCACCTCTTTTCACCCGCTGTCTGAAACGCTCTGTTTGAGCTCCTGCTCTGATTGGTCAACCGAACCAAACTCTTCGGACTCTGCTCCAGCTCCGCTCTAACTAGCTTTGTTTAAGGGCGTGCCAAACTAGCTGCTGGGCAGGAATTATGCAAATGTGTTACTCTGTGACATCACCACGTTATGGAAGAAAAGGCGGGACTTCAAGCGAGGCGTTTTAGGCAGTTCGAGAGCAGTGTTTCTGTGGGGGAGAGTAACTCCCTTTGGCGTGGACTTCGGGCTTTGTAACTTTGCAGATCTTTTACATGCACAGAAAAAACTATAAAAGCATAATAGGTCATCTTTAAATGCTTCCTTTGGTTTACATAATTCATAAACACAGTAATACATTTTACTGCGATAGAGCTGACACTCTATCTGTCAACCACAGTGATTTAAATAAGTTAACATTCTAATAAGTTGTATTATCCTCAGATGAATGCAGACAAAGTTGTCTTTAGTTGTCTTTTGGTCACAGACACCACCAATATCATATCCTAAATATCAGCAATCTATATCATCTATCATTTATGACAAACTTCATGATGAAAACGATGACTTGTATTAAAACCCTCTGCCCTACTTGTTGTGAAACAAGTTAATGCACTTATTTCATGTCAAGCCTCATACAAGATTATATAAATAATGATGATTAATGTCATTTGTTATATTTTTCTCTCAGTCAAAAGGCAGAAAAAACTGAAATACACACACATTTTATATTTGTGTGTGCACAGAGCTGACCGGGTTTTCTAGCATGGCTGGTTGAAGGTTGTCTGAACTTGAATATGATGGACTGGAGGGGATGGGTGGGTGTAGAGAAACCTCTTTCCTCACTTTAATCCTTTCTCCTATCCCTGGGGTTATGGGAATTTGAGGTGGGTACAGGTTAAGGACGTGACCCAGAATAGTAAATCTCTATACACCAACAGAGACTAAAAGCAGGTCATTAGGATGTGGGAGTGGAACGGCGCACAGTGTGAACAGTGACCACACAGGAGGC
The DNA here is from genome assembly GCA_916700995.1 of Hozukius guyotensis. Classification (NCBI taxonomy): domain Eukaryota; kingdom Metazoa; phylum Chordata; class Actinopteri; order Perciformes; family Sebastidae; genus Hozukius; species Hozukius guyotensis. Next base: position 17,744 of record CAKALU010044325.1, on the reverse strand, counting down.
AAGAGGACCTGACATACTAAAGCCTGGTCCAGGGTCTCCAGGGTGTCATGGTGCAGCATCTAAACACAGTGTGTGCGTGTCAGTGTGTGGGTGTAAACACAAATGTTCATGCTACACTAGGCAGGATTTTGATATTGTATGTCTCAGAAAATACCTTAAAGTTAAACTACTAGAAAAAATACAAGCCTATAATGTAACAATGAGCTGCAACAGAATGTCCTATTAATTGATATTATGTTTGTCCCACATATAATTTTACGTTCTGCACCTACGGGAAGGAAATAACCAAACCTAAAGAGTGACATACTGTACATCACGCACTGTGACATTGTATATCCTCAACAGTGTGCAAGAGCAGAGAAAGCAGACTCACCTATGTTATGTTTTGCAGAACCTGTAAGGGTTTCTGGAAAACATTTGTCATTGTTTTGTGTTGTTAATTGATTTACAATAATAAATATATACATACATTTGCATAAAGCAGCATATTTGCCCACTCCCATGATGATAAGAGTATTAAATACTTGACAAATCTCCCTTTAAGGTACATTTTGAACTGATAAAAAATGTGTAATTTGCGATCAACTATGGACAATCATGCGATTAATTGCGATTGAATATTTAAACAGCCCTAATATATAACTATTTTATTTACTTTACAAGCACATATTTGTGCATTGAAAATGGCAAATATCTAAAAACCATTATTTAAAAAATCTACAGTGATGTAAAAACCATAAGAAAATGAAGGAAAGGACAGAAAACAAAAGACCCGTCATGCTGAAATGATCCTCTGCAACCAGAATAAGTTGTCCACCATGAGATCTTACCTCAACATAATTATCATCCAGGTGAGTATGTGTAAATGAGTATTCAACTGTCTCTCCCTGCTGACAGAAACTATGGAAACCTGCTTTAATCCAGAATCATACTGGGGCTGTTAGTGTCAGTGGCCTGGCTATGGCATGGCATGATATTGATGTGTGGCAACCTAGTTTATTTTCCCAGCAGGAGGACAGTGGGGCTCCACTCCATGTCACTGTTGAGGCCTTAACACTCGCAGCGTGCACCAAAGTCTGACTGACAAACTGTTTGAGAAACGATTCTACAATATTGCGGTTGACAATAAAAAAAAAAAGTATTGAGACAGGTGTTCAAAATTTAAAGAGGGTCTGAAAGGGACTGACGAGAGGGTTAGTGTGGAGGCATTTTTGCATAAATTTCAAGGACAAGCGTAGCGTTATTCTATATTTCTATTATTGTCAACAAGTCCCATGAGAAGACCTAATCAATAATGCATAGTCTGTCTCTCAACAGTTTCCGACTATACAGTTGTTTCCATATCCTGCCTGTCAGTAGGCTTGCAACAGTAGTCGGTGTTACAAGGTGTTACAAGGTGTTACAAGGTGTTACAAGGTGTTACAAGTTGTTCGGGCACACACCGATTACATTACTTGCCCACCTCTCCCACCGTCTTTTTGCTTTTTTATACAAATAAAACCCATTTAGTTAATTTTCACATATCAGCGCCGTGTTATCAATACACAGTCAGACGACGGACGCTACAAACTGAAAGTGAAAGTGTCTGCTCCATACAGAGTCTCAGCTCAGAGTAACATGAGTCACATTCACACACGGGACGAGTGAGAGTTGACAAGAGCGATGGCGGAGGATTTGGTGTCGAAGCAAAAAACAAAAGCGGCTATTTGGCAATATTTTGAATTTAAACCCAATGCTATAAGGGAACCATAACATTAATGAGGCAATCGCCGTGCGGAGAACGGAGTGTTCACAGCCGGTGTGCACGGCACAGGAAAATGTCCACATTCATGACATCCCTACCTCTCAGCCCCAAGCCAATTAGTTCCTACTGATGATGTAAATCTTTATAGTATATAGGTCGCAAATATCACTTTTAGTTTGAAAAAGGCTCAGTAATTTTCCTAAAACAGCTGGCCGCTGTAGTTTTCAGTAAAAGTTACTCAAACAGATAAGTAGTGTATTGGTTGGGGAGTGTATCAGCTGCGGATTAATACACATTTTGTGCACTAGTGAGTTGTAAAGGGCACCTGGACGGTGTATCTGGGATTGATTCATACTAAACTACAGTGCCCATGTTCATGGTAATGAAGGAACATATCAAACAGTGTTATGATGTGTCTTATCTATGTGTTTTAAATAGAGATGTACTGAGGCACTGCTAAACTCAGATGCTACATATCATCACTTCACCCAGCGGTGTACAGACAGCTCAACGTCCTCAACGTCACCAAGACAAAGGAGCTCATCTTTGAATCTTCCATCAAGCGGCCAACCAGTGGAGATGGTGGGGAATTTAAGTCCCTCTGCATCATCCTAGACAATATACTGAGCTTTGATCACCAGAGACGTCCATAAACGCTGCCAACAAAGACTCTCTGCCATTCGCAAACTGAAGGCTCACAGTCAAACCCACCTCCTGCTGCTTCTATAACGTAGCATTATTCAACCCATCCTCCTGTACTGCACCACCTGCTATTTCATCGTACTCACCCTCACCAATAGAAACAAGCTCCTGAAAATCACCAACATATCTTCTAAAATAATTGGCTTCCCCACTCCCAACCTGCCAGCCCTCATTGACACCGCCACCACTCACAGAGCACTGACCATCGTACGCGACCCCTTCCACCCCCCTGTGTTTGATTGTGTACAGACTGTGAAAGCAAATGTCCTCTATAGAGGACGATAAAGAATGGATCTGAATCTGAATCATTAGCACAGAGCAGTGTACAAAAACATTCAGGTCACAGCTTCTCCCTTTTAGCCGGCGCAAAGCGCCACTTTCGGCGCTTAAAATGACAAACGTCGCCGGCAGCAGGTCATAAAGCTGGTGCTTAGTGTTGATGCTATGAGTAACTTGATGGCAGGCCAAAATTAAAATTGGCTGTTGTCTCATTAAAGTGCTCTGCAGCCGGTGTCTGTACTCAGCCAAGTATCATTTGGGAAGGGAAAACCCTGTAACAATCAGAAGAGGACTGACTGTTTGCAGTTTCAACAACTCCGACAGAGTGATACCTCCCCAAACTTATCCTCTAATTGAACTGGTTGGTCCATTCATATCTGCACAATGGCTCTCAAAAAGTGTTTCTACAAACATGTAAAAAGGATAACACATCATTGGTAAGGTCATTTCTTGGGGCAAAAATGGAAGTGATGGCAAAATAAGTGTCACAGGGAGTCTGATATGTCTGAAACTGCAAAACAAAAACAAACTAGAGTTACCGCCTTGCGGTTGTATGCCTCCGCCAACCAGTCAAGTTGCAATTTGCATCCATGTCTGTCCAAAATGTCATCATTTTATCCTATTAGACATTTGTGTGAAATTGTTATAATTACCTCCACCAAGGCCGAAGGCCTAGGAAGGAGGTTATGTTTTCACCGGTGTTGGTTTGTTTGTTGGTTTGTTTGTTGGTTTGTTGGTTTGGACAATTACTCCAAAAGGAGGGGTGGGGTGTGGCACATTGAACAATCTATTCCATTTTGGTGGTGATCCGGATCATGATCCGGCTTTGGGAATTTTTTTTATAACTCCGCTCAGCCTGTACATTAACCCTACAGGCTTTAAGACATGCACAGTGTTACTGATGACGCGTTCATGAGCGACGTACAGCTCATCCCAACATGAACAAAAACACATGTGGATGGTGGTGCAAGCTGGACGGCAAGGGGGGGGACATGAAACCTGCCTTGGCGGAGGTCTGCGCTCTCCGAGTGCACTTCTAGTTAGTATATGAATTCTTGAGTTATGGCTGGGGCTGACCCGAATGCTTCGAAGCTTTGACCATTGCCATGGTATTCGACGTCCAAATCAGTATTTGAATGCTTAGATTTTTTATTTTTTTTTAAATATAAATATGTATAATAAATCCAAAATTGCCCATGAAATACGGAATAATCCCACAACATTATTATTAATTATTCTTAGTTATTCTGAGATGGATATCGCTGTTTGTTGTGTGTAGAGGTGCGTGTGTGTAGCGGCAGCGGCACTGAAACGGGGGAGATGGAGACGAACATGTCAGCCTGCTGCGCCACGCCATGAGGCTTCGAATACCTAGCCCAAAAAATGTTTTTCGTGACAGCCCGTAGTTAAGGCCAAAAACGTGTTTTGTGAGGTCACACCTTGAATCCAAGTGGACGTTTGCGCCAAATCTGAAGGAATTCGATCAAGGTGTTCCCGAGTTATCACCAGATTGGGACGGACGTGAGGTCACAGTGACCTTGACCTTTGACCACCAAACTTCTAATCAGTTCATCCTCGAGTCTGAGGGGATGTTTGTGCCAAATTTGAAGAAATTTCCTCTAGGCGTTCCTGAGATATCGCATGAGAAAGGTACGGACGGATGGACTGGCGGCGGAGTGGAGGCATAAAAGTAAAACTGCTGGATTCGATCCCACGCCTAGCTGTAGGTCAGAGATCAGCGACCTTGACATCTTGCCTTCAGCCACTCTGACAACAACAACAGAGAGCAGAGAAAAAGACAAGAAACGAGCACATACTGAAACACATGAAGAGTTGTGATTAAATCGGTGTGTTGAAAAGGTGAGACCTCATGTCATATCTTTCAGTTCAGTCCTGGCACGGTACAAAGTAAATTCATGCCTTGTATTCATTGGTAAGCTTAGAGATGAAAAATGAGATAAACTGATGTCAGAAACACTGAATGCAGTGGAGTCAAGGCTGCTGAAATTAAATGCAGTTTGGCAATCGCACTGACAGCCTTTAGTATATAAAATGATCTCATCTTCAACCTCTGTACCCTTTAAATGGAGGGCAGGACCGCTGCAGATATACGACATGACAAGAGACGAGATGGGGAGCAAGTGAACGTGCTGTTCCTGTCTGACACTGTATGATGATAATACGACGCTACAGGCCCACCCCTCCGGATTTGTGTGTGCCGACAACAATTCAGCTGTTGTTGTCAACACACACTTGTAACACAAGCCAACAACATGGATCTGCAGCGCTGTTCAGACTCATGCCAGGCAACACATCAGCCAGTCATTACCATCAGTGGTTTGACGCTTGGAAAAGCAACACAGAGGAACACGTCTTTTCAAGCACACATCAACGCAATAGCAGTTAAATAGATTCAGAATTAACAGAATACTTTTGTTGCAGTTGTAAACCAACACGTGGTTGATTTTTAAAGGTCTCTTCTTGCTCATTTTGTCTTTTGTCTGATGTGTCACTTAAACAGAGAAAAAAAAAGCTCATTTCCTGATTCCAATTTGTTGAACAGTCTCAAGGTTGGAATTATTTATTTGGCAAGAGCAGCTATAAACAAAGACAGATGGTAAAACGAGAGTGAGCTAAAAATAAAAGTGCTCCATCAAGAGAATTAAAAGTACCGTCCTTGAGATCCAAACACTTTGACAATAAAGTTTGAAGTTTAACTGCACTGCACAAAGTTAAGAGTAAGTTTTCAAAGAGACACCATCACAAGCATTTACATAAAAAAAAGCCTTAATAAGCACAAACAAGGTGCATGATAACTTCCCATAGTTGTAAAATCATGTCTCGTATTAAAATAAATTACTGTATAGTGTTTTGGCATCTGATAAGCCTTTAAACTCATAGATCTGTTACTGGAACTGGACTTTGTAGATGTTATTTCATGTCTCACTGCTACCTGAAGCAACACATCCCACCAACACAGACCGTTACATTGTTTTAGGGCTGCTGTGCCAAAATCTGCTCCATAAGGGACATGTGGTGTAATCATCATGTATTATTCTTGATATTTTATTCTGTTTATTCTAGGGCTGTCAATCAATTAAAATATTTCATCGCAATCAATCGCATGATTGTCCATAGTTAATCGTGATTAATCGCACATTTTTTATCCGTTCAAAAAGGAGGGAAGAAAGAGAGATTTGCATCTGGCAAACTGAAGCCCAACAGGCAACAACAGCTGTCAGTGTGTCAGTGTGCTGACTTGACTATGACTTGACCTAAACTGCATGTGATTATCATAAAGTGGGCATGTCTGTAAAGGGGAGACTCGTGGGCACCCATAGAACCCATTTACATTCACATATCTTGAGGTCAGAGGTCAAAGGACCCCTTTGAAAGTGGCCATGCCAGTTTTTCCTCGCCAAAATTTAACGTAATTTGGAACGTTATTTAGCCTAGTTACAAACTAGTATGACATGGTTGGTACCAATGGATTCCTTAGGTTTTCTAGTTTCGTATGATGCCCGTATCCTTTAGCTTTAAAACTGAAACCGCTACAACCTCTGAAATATCCAATAAGGGGCGGGCTAGGTTAATTAAAAATCCCAAGCTGCGTTAATGCGTTATTATTGTGTTAACTTTGACAGCGCTAGTTTATATTAGATATTATTTAATAGGTTATTATCTTCAAATGAACGAGACCGGTGCTGTACATGTGCGGTGGTGACAATTTCATCAACTATATTTATATGTCATGAAATCAAACATTACTGTTTCCCCTTTTTGTTAATGTTGTTTTATGATTAGCAAGCCAGTCTATTCCATATGAACACTGTATTTTGGATGAATTTGTAGCATTTCTGGTATCGCCAGAAAGTTACAGTACATACATAAGAAGTCCAATTTATATTCTAAAATGATACCGCAGAATAAAACTCATTGTTCCCTTGATCTCATAATTTTATCATGGATTTTATGTATGTTATGAAATAACAAACAGGATGTTCCATATTTCAAAGAACACAAGCAACCAAACCTTCAGAGGGTGCCCATCTATAATGTATGGACGGAGACATCAAAGAGCTCAAACCACCACAGAGACAAAACATATACGATAAAAGTCTTATCTAATGTCACATTTTTCTACATGCTTCGTTAGCGCATGCAGTTTGAGCTCTGCCTCTGCCCCCTGCTGCTCCTTTTCCTGTCACAGCATTTTCACACTCAACGTAGATCACACTATAGTTTCTCCCATATAGTCTCTGATGTCTAGAAATGTTGGTTTCTGCGGGAGGATGCATATTAAGAGTTGAGAGCGCGTACCTAAATCATTTCACACATGCTACATGGACATTGTATTGTTTGGATTGACAAATTCTTGAGTTACAAGTCTTTAAAGCTGAAGTTGGTAACTTTGAGCAAATGTGATGAAAAATGTTTTTATTTGTATAAGATGGTCACTATATCCTGACAGTAGTACGTGAGACAGATAATCTAAAGAAAATCATGTTCCTCTGTGTCCACCTGTGTTCCTAATGGCATTTTCAAGATTTCACAGACCGGAGGAACACAACCACTCAGAGGGAGAGTTTCTAAGGAGTTGTCAATCACTGCTCGCAAAACTCACAATCAAATATGAATCAATATTCTGTTACTGTAATGCCTATTAATAAAATGAGAAAGATCAATACATTACCGTTAAGGTATGTATAACGCACAGACATGAGACACATGATATCATTCAGTGTAATTTACACTTCTGAGAATATCATCATCTCTGATGTCCATCCATAAATCTGCTTAGAAATTATAGAAAAAAAGACGCTTCAGAACGTGTCTATGAATCAGCTTTTTTTCAGTATCAAAGTAATTGGTGATAGTTGTCTGTTCATCCACGGGAACATTACAAACAGGAACTACTAATCACCAATTTGTTAATGATGCCATTTGCCAAAAAAACAGGGCACAAAAGAGAACATGTAGCTGACATTACAAGAGCCAATTTGATGAGCTTTTAAGGGATCTTGCTCTTCTGATGGCTTTCAAGATTTCTCTCAACATATTGGTTTCCAAATCAGCCTTGGTTTTCCACCACAAAATGTGTTTCATTCATAATATCAAACCATATATATTTTAAGGACTTGTAAGTTCAAAGGACCCTGCACACAGCATGTTATCAATTTATTATTCTGGTTGATTAGACCCCCTCTCAGGACTGTGCGGGCATGTACTAATTATGCTTCACATCTCTGATGCGCCTGTTAGGACAGGACAAATTACAACTTAATCACTCTTATTGGTACATTGGGTGACCTTGCATACATCTCAGCATGGCTCCACCCACCCTCAACCTGAGCAGAGGTCTAATCAGTCAAATTAACTCCTGACAACCGTTTCACATTAAGCACAGATTTTCGATCGAAAAATTTGCACACAAATTTATAAAAAATAATTTGTGGGTTCTTATGAATGCTTAAACACCTCTGCAGAACATTCGCACAGGGAAAAAAAATATTTGGACCTCGAATTCAGTGGATTTATGCCTGCGAGAATATATGTTGAACCAATGAAATCCTTGGTTCCAACTGATCGCCATCATTCTGCATAATAATTAGCCATGTTCTTCTGTTTGTTGCACGGAGAGTGTGTATTTTCAGGGCCTTGGAACAATGGGCGTTTTTTTTCGAGGTAACGGACTGTCAGACAAATTTTTTGGTTTTTTTGGTCCAATGGGACATTGTATGACAATCACTACGACCTCAACAACCAAATAAAGGACAATATACGGCTTGAGATCGGCCGGCAGCTGGGATAAGATGAAGATGGTAATGTAGCTGATATGCATTTGCTGACGTTATATTTTGGTCACGGAATGAGGCTAGCCAAAACAGCTAACGTTAGCATCACATTTGGGGTCGGATTAGTTTATGTATTGAGTAGTTAATGTTAGTCCCGTAGACATTCTCTGTCTGGATAGGTTTTTGTTGGGTGGAGTGGACACGGGCACAATTTTGGAGGAAACTCCTTGTGAAAATAGAGCACAGCAAAGCGGATAATTCACACCGGACCTGGTGTACATAGTTGTCAATGCGGAAAATTTGCATGCTGATTTTCCGCATTGCATTGCAGAAACGACTTGAAGGGTACGGTCACACATGCGCGAAATTAACATTGGTGAATATTCGCCTCCCATTCACTTCCATTCTACACGAGTGAAGGGGCGAATAAAACATTTGCATCTAGTGGCAAAGCAAATTTGAATCTTTGTTCACGTGGAGTTTAACTTTGGTGAGCTTTGACCGGCAAAGTCACAGCCTCAACCAATAGCAAAGACGTGTGTGTGTGGTTGACCCCATTGCCCACATTTAGCACGAATATCGCCGTGGCAGGCGATGGTCACTCACTTGCATTCGCACATGTGTGACAATGCCCTAAGACCTGTGTGAGTGTGCAGAACCTTTAATCATCTAAAATAGAGTAAGCAAGGTTGGAAATTAGCACCAGCCACCAGCCAAATTCTAATAAAGTGTACAAGTGGCTGAATTGCTTCACTCACCAGCCAACAAAACAATGGTAATCTATTGTGTGGGGTTTGGGAATCCACCAGCCACAATGGCAGGTGGACAAAAAAGTTCATTTCCAACCCTGAGAGTAAGCTACAGTTATACTGCAATGCTGCAAAGTATATAACATCAAACTGTAATTTATGCTACTGCAACAGCCACTGAATACATTCCAACATGTTGACAGTAATTTAAATAAAATTGCATTTATTTTTCCTTTTTATAATAGACTTACATTTGAAATGTCATGCACTTACATTTTGAGTGTAAGGACAACATTTTGTGTTTAAAGGTAAGAAGTAAGTTTTGCTTTACAAAGAGCACAAGCTACCAAACCTTCAGTACCCTCTATAATGAATGGACAGAGACATCAAAGAGTTCAAACCACCCCAGAGACAAAACCGATCAAAGTCCTATCTGACGTCACATTTTTTTACATGCTTCGTTAACACATGCAGTTGGAGCTATGCCTCTACCCCCTGCTGTGCTTTCTCCGGTCACAGCATTTTAACATTCAACAAGATCACACTATAGCTTCTCCCATAAAGTCTCTGAGGTCTAAAAATGTTGGTTGGGCGAGAGGATGCATATAGATCTGTTGAGAGTTGAGAGCACGTACCTAAATAATTTCACGATCCTCATTATTTCAAGACTTCCCTGTCTTTAAGGAGACTGTAAGACCTGAAACTAAAAGTAATAAAACAGCTGATTGGTCCTTCAATATCTGCTCTTGGAAGTTACAGTATGGTTGAGGCATGGTTACACTTTACTGTAGCTACTAAAATAATTTGGTTTGGGAAAGATTGCGGTGATGGCATATAGATTATGGTTAAGGTTTTGTTCAGCTTTGCTGAATGAAAGGTCTTTCACATGCGAAATAAGAGTCGGAGGTGATTTCATGGCTTTTCTAAATAATGGAATATTGTTGTGCCCATACATTTGGGTATCTGGAGTGCCTAGCAACTAGGGGTGTAAGAAAATATTTGAGTGTCGCAATATTATGTGTTGTGACACTGTATCGATTCTCAAAAACACTGTATCGATTTTTAATTAACATCTTAAAAATCCGATGGGTGAGTGAAGGTGAAGGCATCATATGAAACTAGAAAAATCTAAAGAATCCATTGGTACTAACCATGTCAGACTAGCTTGTCACCAAGGAAGCTAAATAACGCTACAAAGTTACGCTAAATTTTAGCGAGGAAAAACTGGTATGGCTATTTTCAAAGGGGTCCCTTGACCTCTGACCTCAAGATATGTGAATGAAAATGGGTTCTATGGGTACCCACGAGTCTCCCCTTTACAGACATGCCCACTTCTATGATAATCACATGCAGTTTTGGGCAAGAACCATGCAGTTTTATGCATGCAGTACAAATGTATTTTCACCTATTCATGTGGGCCCATTTGAATAGTATCTGCATACTGGGGTCCCTGAACAGTCTTGGAAATGCATAAATTGGGTATGACTGTGAAGCTGAGACTCTTGTGGATCAAATGAGTTCAATTCACACACGAAATGAAAACATCTACTTTATATCACATAAGGACATGAAGCAAATATACTGTGTGAGGTGGATAGGTTCACAATGTTTCAAGTCCTTTAAGAGTTTTGCAACAGAGACTCTTGTGAAAACTGAGCCAAAGTAATCGTGAATTTCTGTAAAAGCCACAAATCTCAGCAATGGGAAAAGTAATCAATGAGACTGTGGTCTTGGTAAACAACTCTATCAATACCCTGCTGATATACTCTGGTAATTAGTTCAATGGTACCTTGACACTCTCACCCCTGTAGAATAATTTGTTCGGGGTTGGTGTACACTACAGACCAGAAAGTTGCTCTTAAAATACAAATGTATTTGAGACATGAAAGCCTTGTGCGGCGCAGACAATACCTCTTTCTGCTCCGGCCTCATCCTTCCTCTCTATCAGCAGGTAGCGAGGACTCTCGGGGAGGAAGGGCAGCACACACAGCTGCAGCACTGCCGGCACCGCCAGGAAGGCAAACAGGTAGCTCCACCTGTTTTCCTGCAGTCAGAACACCCACAAAAGAACTACATTAAAACTTCAGACATGGTTTATGATAAACAAAGAAGTGAAACGGATGCTCCGTGGAACAAGTGGATGCACATCATACTCTCATTAAGAATTCCTGCAAGCAGTGATGATCATCATTTAAATGCAACATAACAATGAGTTACAGTGCTTGTAGAAAATGTGGTATAGGCTTAAGGCAATGCTCTGAATGTGAAAGCTTACTGTAGTATAAGAGTTATGGTCTTCAAGTGATGCATTTCTTGATACATAATATGTTTCCTTAAAGTAAGACAGATTGAAAAGACTCTTTGAGTTAAAGGCTGCATTAAATACGCAACAACAGTGTGTTATGCTGTGAATGCAAATGGTGAATTTGTGAAATATATCTTTAAATAGCAATATTACTGAATAGACAGATCAGGGATGCCACAAGAACCACCAAGTCGATGCCAAAATTCTGACGGTACTCATAGCTACCGCAGGTACTATCAGTGCTCGAGACTAAGGTTGTCCCGTCGTCCCCAGGTCAACAGAAAATGTGTTTGGGACGCAATTCACTATCGACGCGCAATTTTTACCCTGATAATGCTGCATTGCGAACAACAAATCCGTGTTGAAATCGGCAGGATGAGAGCTAGTTAACGTTAGCTGTTAGCTCAGTGCAGGACTGTGCTGCTTACTGGCTGCTCAAAGCTAACGTTAACTAGCTCTTGTCCTGCCGATTTCAACATGGGAGATGCCATATATTATGATGCGTTCAGGCTCTATTCAGTAAAAATTGGACAAAGGTAAATTCTAATATTATCATGATGTGTACAAATGTAATCTTGTAAAATGTAGTTTTTTAGCGAGAAACTGGAATAAATATAGTTGTTTTAAGGAGACGTTTTCACAGCAATATAAAATAGATAATAGAGAGGGAATTATGATCGGTTTAACTTCCTAACAAAAACCAGTAATAAACTGTAATAAAGGAGTGTATGTTGAAGTACATGGGATTAATTGTTTCACTTTTTTTTTACAAAAATCATATAAAATTATAATTCTTGTTAAACAACTCTCACTATGGTTGGTCACCACCGTAGATGAACTTACAGTATGTTTACAACAGGGGACTGCTTTTAAGTGGCATCTCCTCTCTTGTCTTAGACGTGACTTTGGTCAAGGGTGTTGCTGCCTTAATCGATGTGATAAACTCAGGAATTGAGTTGGCTGTTTTCCCAGTCACTGCCATGATGTGTGAAGTACAAAATGATCAGCTGATTATGAGGCCGATACAGAAACCATCTTCAAACTTACAGTAGGAATGTAGGCAACTGTGTTTTTTTTTTGTTTCTGTTTATGTTATGGAGTGAATATAGACTGCATGGGTACAGAGAAGACAAATAGCCCAACACGAGTGCATTAGTATGGATGCTGTTAGTCATCTAGGTTGTTGTCTCAGTTCCATTACACGGTGTTTTCTTCACAAAATGCCTCAGAGGCTAAATATTTATCAAAGCCTGCTAGATTTATGGAAGCCGCTTTTAAACATGGTCTTTTTCTGTGTTTTTCTGCAACAACAGCAGCAAAGAGCACTTGAGTCATTCAAGATAACCTTGGATTGTAAATCATCATTCCTGGAAAATACCATTGCCTGATTTTTGTTCTAGTTTAAAGTAGCATATCCTGTTTGGTACAAAGTACCCCTCGAATGCAATCCCAGCAATGTAAGAAATCTGACAAACAGTGTAGTCATCATCCTCCTGGGCTTATTATTAAAACTAAGAGCAGTGTGTTGTGTTGATGAAGGTCACCACCATCACATCTCATAAAGGATCTCTGACTTTTACACTCCGAAAACACACCACACTGCATGTGTATGCCTCATACAAAGCGTAGCCCATTGGATAAAGATGACAGGATGCACAGCACCGCATATCTGGCAGATCTACACTTCATGATGTCACTTGAGCGAAAGGAGGGAAACAATAGAAGTGATGCAGACTGCGGAGAGGAGATGCCCTTTGGAGAGAAAATGTCAACTCTCAACTTATAAGACGTCTGTTGGGGATTCTCCTACTAACCTTTACTAGGAGGAAAAAAAACTCTCATTAGACTGTAAAACTTTTTTTAAAAATGCAATTAACTTTTCTTTAATGACTCTGATGTATTCAGCCTGAGCTGTAAATTAACTTAAAGTCTGCAGCGCTTGTCCACCAAAATATAATTACACTTTATTAAAAAGTAAAGTATGTGATATACTGTGCAGTGTAATGCACCATCCAACAGTGTGGCACAAAAGATTTCAGCAGTCCCGCTGATTTAAAATTAAATATTGATACTGATATTGTCTTTCTATAAAGTTGTTATGGTGAATGTGTTAGCAAACTGTTGCTTATGTACACATCCAGCAGACATGGAGCAATATTATCATTTATTTGAAGTTATGTTTCTGTCCATATGACAAATGTAAGTCCAATATTCTCTCTCCTTTTTGACTCCTGAGGGAAATATCTGGCTTTTTAGCAGCTAAATGCTTCACTATGTTCAGCTGGTTGCTAATTTTGTCTGTCTGCTATAGCAGGGCAGGTAGTGTACAGAGTGTTTATACACAGCTTTTTCACTGAAAACAGCTGACCTGAGGAATCCATTGGTACCATGTCATACTTGAATGTCGCAAAATGGGCTAAATGACACTCCAAAGTTACGATAAATTATGGCTGGATGGATTAGCACGGCTATTCTTGAAGGGGTCCCTTGAGCTCTGACCTCAATATATGTGAATGAAAACGGGTCCTATGGGTACCCACGAGTCTCCCCTTTACAGACATGCCCACTGTATGATAATCACATGAAGTTTTGGGCAAAAACCATACAGTTTTATGCATGCTGTACAATTGTGTTACTTTCACCTATTCTAAAATGATGTGGGCCTATTTGAATATTTCTGCATACTGGGGTCCCTAAACAGTCTTGGAATTGCATAAATCGGATATGATCGGAAAGCTGTGACTCTTGTTGATCCAATGAGTCCAATTGAATGCCCGCAAGTGGTCTGGGATCAGTTGTTTTGGTCCGCACCAGATTGCGATTACTGCATTCACAACCGCCCAAACAAACCGCACCATAGTTCGATAAAAACTGATTAAATGTTGGCTTTTGAAAGCGCCCTAAAATATATAAATCTTGAAAAGAAGCATCTAGATACTTTGAGGAAGAAAATCTGATGTAGGTCTTTTTACCTCTGACTTATAAAACAGTCTTACACTGGTAACAGTCCAACAACTCTTCTCTATGATCCACTGTGCACTAAATCCTGGGTGAGCTGTGCAAATGTTTACATGCTGCACTGAGCTGTGGGTCGTCTTATCCCAGCGGGAGACGAGAGTGGGCGCTTAGATTAGACCTCTCAGAGGCTCCTGTGACGCACAAAGAATTGAATTCATGTTCTACAAGCATTGATTTCTACGGTCCGTTGTATACAGTAAACATCTGAGAAGAAATCCATTTTTAACCTCTATATAATCTTCTGGTTCAATATAATACGGCACGCCGATGTTGACTGCACTCACAAACTGATTATTTCTATTCATGTCCGAAAAAAGAAAAAAAAAAAGGTGACTCAATGCTTAATCCTGGGAGGTTTACAGCATGTCGATGTAAAGCATTGACAGGAAGTGGGGTGTCCACAATCCAACATTCACATAAAACATCAGTTTGGACTTCTCCGCTTTGCACACACACACACAAACACAGTTTCAGCCCCGTTTACAGTACAAACTAAAAGCACGCCTTGTGGTGTCTACCAATAACTGTATTTAACTGGGGCAAGCTGGGTGAGCCAGGCTGCGTCTCCCTCCTGGGCCATGATCCCATCATCCCTAGTGATGAAACAAATCACAGCTCAGAGAGCCCTGCTGTGACCCTGGAGTGATACTGGTTTACAGTAAACTAAACAAAGCAGACAAACAGTTTATTGCTGTATTCCACGAGCCTTGCAGTTTATTCCTTTCAGTTATCTCCTCTGAGAATGCACGAGGCTGCAGGGTGTAGACTGTCATCCTGTGATTGTACAACAGCAGAGGATGAAAAACATTTTTCTTTTGTCTCGAGCTGAGAGGAACGAAATGGAGGAACAAGTTGCGCTGCTGTTGCAGGAGGATCACCATTAAGCCAGAGAGGGGGTTAGTTTGGACAGGTAACCTCTCAGATAGAAGTAATGAAATTGTCAGGCGACCCACATCTCTGATGTATCCAATTATACAAGCTAATATTATCGTATTGGGCTTTCCAGACCATTCCCCAAATGAGAAATTAACCAGCTCCGTATGAATATTTACTAGGTTCGGTACAGGCAGCAACAGTTAATCGTTAATCTTTATTTCCATAGAGGGCGGGAAGATTTAATTGGCTGTCACTCACTGTTAGCTGGTTAGAGACAAATGCATGATGGATTACAAGATGCCTCACAGGAAAAAGACTTGAGATTACCTGCTATTTATATTTAAATGTTCTGTTATCCCGGAAGAGCAATTAAGTGGTTAGTAAAGTATATTAAGAACTTTTTTATCCATCCAGCGATGCATATGGCATACCAAATGATTTGGAACTTAAAAGTAAAAAAGAAAATGGCATCTTTTCTCTTTATACTTTGTTTTAGGGATGCACCGATACCGATACTGGATCGGATATGGAGCTGATGTCGATTCAAATTGCTGGATCGGATATCGGTGACAGTGGGGCCGATCCATTCAACTCAATTTTATGTTTATATACCATATACATTATTCACTGCAATTTTAATTCCTGTTTAAGTTTTGACCAATTTGTTGCTGTATAAAAGAGGCTTACATTTGAATTGTAATTCCTGTTAATTTTAAGATGTTTCACCAAGTCCCTGGTGTATGATTTGTCATTTTAATAATAAAGAACAGTTAAATAAATTTATATCTATCTATTTATTTATCACATTTTCCTTTACAAAGTGAGGAAAGCGAGGTGAAAGTCAAGCCTGATGTTACCTTATATAGGAATGATCCCTGTCACTTCCACACAATGAGGCATACAGCTTATTAATTAAACACTGGTATCGGATCGGTACTCGGTATCGGACGATACCCAAAGCCTGAAAAAGTCGGATGAGTGCATCCCTACTTTGTTTCCAGTCATATCTCAGAAGTCTGTCCATTACCCGAAAGATTAATATTGCTCTGGCGTTATTATATGTCTGTAAAAGGTACAAACACAACATCCTTTCCACATTCAATTCTCACTAACTGAAGATCTTGTTGGTAAAATCCTCACGTCACCAGAATCTCAGCCCTTCGGAATAATACATGGGTGGAGATCTGCCCGGATCAGAAGAAAAGCCCATCATCCCTCTGCCTTTAGCTGTTTGTAATGAATGTCACCTCCACTATAAACCTATTTTCCTGATGCTCTGTTGACAGAGCAGATTGACAGCTGGCCCTTGCAGGCGTCCCATTCTAACAGTGTTTAAGCGGCGCTCCTTACAGTTTGGGGAACTGCTATTCCACTAGGATTCACACCTTACGGGAGGGCTAATATGGAGTAAGGTGGCTATCATCGATATTTTTATAGAAACAATGTATCAATGTGAAAACAATGTGACAGTGTGAAAGGGGTCGCTCGTAGCGATGATCCTACGGAGAATTACTCATCTGAACCTGCAGCTCCCCTCGGCTTTACAGTCTGGCCCACAATTATACTGTTTTGGTTCAATCTCGCAGCCTCAGTAGGCAGCTGTTTTTAGCAATAAAGCGCTAAAAGCCCCACTGTGCAGGACACTGTTTCCAGTCTTTGTGCAAACTAACTTCACATTTACCGTACAGACATTCGTGGTATTAATCTTCTTATCTAACTCTTGGCATGAAAGTGTATAAACGTATTTCAAAAAAATGTTAAACTACTCCTTTAATGTTATGTGACTGTACAAAACAATGACTTATATTTTTCCCTTTCTTCTAATTTAATCTTCAACAATGCCTGTATATGTTTGTCCTTCATGTGAGTTGTCAAGACGTGGGGTGTCTGACGCTTGCATTGGGACCACTTCATTCACTATACTCCGCTGACAAATGAGCCTATACTGTGAATGTAGCTCTCAACTGCATAATTTAGTCCTGTCTGTCTACTTCTCTCTGATATTTCAAAACAATTACTCCAGAAATCCTCCATTATTTCCTTTTGAATATCTCTCACTGACATCGTTGAAAACTCCATATCGACACGCCGGATTCAAAAGCTCGACAGACCCAGCAACATATCAGAAATTCAATCTGACCGACATAAAGTGTTTCAGCGCTTCAACACTATAGGCAGAGTACCTTTACAATGAAGAGTCATGCTACAAAAACACCGACTGCTCAGCTACTCTTGTTTCATCTCTTGTGTGTGGAGAGCTGACAGCATACAGTACA